>CM060876.1:13632103-13707103 GCA_030737845.1 Acorus calamus
TTGACTGTTTATTGGGTGATGTAGCCAAGGATGAAAAAGGCAACAACACCAATTGTGACGCTAGCTTTGCCGTACACAAGTCAACCAATTAGCACACTTCATGCAGGTCCTTTCTTGACATTTGCTTCCTTTTATCCAAATTTGGTCTTTTCTGACTTATTCCTTTAGGATTGGTTTGGCAAGGGAAAAAGTAGTGGGATAAGGGGATAAGTTGGGAATAAATTATTTGAGAACAACTTATCCTGTTTGTTATAAAAATAATTGGGATAAAGCGGGGATTATTGTCTTGATTTTGAAATGAAAAATTGAATATTTTGTTCCACCCAAAAGTTAGAATAACATTCATCCCTATTTTTCCTGATGTTGACAAATGTGAACAAGGACACAATTGATTGATTTTAATCTCCTAAAATTAGTATTACTTATCTTCAAAATCTTATCCTCTTGCCAAACTGTCCTTGTGTGTGTGCATATTGACCGAGAAGAGTGATATTGACAGGAAATGAAGCTGAGGACAACCCATCAAATACCATGGCATCTGCATCCAAAACTGAAGGAATTGTCGGACAAAGCGCCATCAAGAATCATCCATCCGCCAAATCCATTTTTTCTACTCCCCAACTTCATCAATGCAGCAACAACAACGCCAAAGGAGAGGACGTCCCTGAAAGGCCCAAGTGAGCTTGCTAATCAACATAATTTGTTTTTCAGTGATAAAAAGATGGCTGCTACACGAGGAACGCATTCACCTGAGTGAGAGATGGATCAGTACTCCTAAAAAGGAAGATGTGATTTTGCAGGTGCTCCTTTTTTTGAGGATCTGCAGATTTCAGTTGTTACATCTCACCTAGGTGATGTGTTGGTTGCAAGAGAACTGAATTGTACTTGTAAAATCATATAAGACGGCGCATCTTGTATAACGAAATCTGTTGTAGAGCTCCTGTTTCATAGCACTACAAATTTTTTTTTTTTTTGGTTCACATTTGACACCATATATTGTAATATGTGAATATAAACTTTTTCTGAAAGTTACAGAGGCTTAATGGATGATTTTTTTGACCAATTAATTACTTTTGTTGATTGATATGTCAGATGTAAACAGGTATATCAAAAGTTGATCCCAATTGAAGGGGGAGTTCACTATGTTTGAAGACAGGCAGTGCATATTTTGGTCTCTATAGGTTGAGTCAGGGTTCGAAAATTCTTATGAACTTCTAAACCAGACAATGCATCATTGGCATAATGGCATTATTGTTTTTTTTCCTCCGAATTATGGGGTTTGTAAAAAAATAATAATAATAATAATTAACCGCCGAACTGGTTGAATTAAATGGCCTGGTTTTACATAAATAATAAATGCAAAAAAAATTTCTCAATTTATTTTATTTTTTGTGTAAATGATGTATTTTATTATATAAGTATGTGCATTTACAATTTTCAAAACAAGGGTTGTAAAAAGGATTGCAAGAATAAATATTCTCATGCATTTTCCTTCATTAAAACTAAGGTAAGAAGACTACTCCAATTATTTTGAATAGCCTGCCTAATCGCTTTTCTGAATTGAGGGGATTATTTGAATTTTCATAGGTATTTTCATTAAGTGGTTATATGGACTTTAGGAAAGCTCAATGGGTTATATGAATTTCAGGCAGCTTATAAGGGGGCTTTTAATTAGGGATTTTTTTTTGTAACAAGATCTAGCAGATTTTTATAGGGCCAAATTAATTATCTGTTTTAGGAAGACTTGTTCTGCTCGGCTCCCTAAAAGGGAAGGATGTCCTTTATAAACGATTGATCACTAGGTGTAATGTCAGATGTAAACGGTATATCCTAGCGTATTCCGACGGATATTTAAAAAGTGTATCCGTTCCGATGAAATTTTTAGATTCGGATTAATTTATCTAAATGAGCCAAAATAAATGGGAGTATAAAGGAATTTATGTCACAAACACAAGACAGGCAGTGAACATAAAATTTTGGTCTCTTTAAAACTTGTTCAAACTCTCAATGGTAGATATCTAAATGAGTCTGAACGGTTCGCCCGTATCCGATTCTCCAAAAAATTTGATACGGATTATTTTTTCGGCCATACACACAGATCAAGCATCTGTTTTCGTAAGATACTTGAATTCAGATCGGATGCGGATATTTTTTCTCTTAACTAGGTGACATTTGGGAACGTTGTAGGATGTTGCCCCTCGTGGGTCCCTCTTTAGTAAAAGATCTACTAGAGGGGTTTAAATCATCCTTTTTCTATATGAGACTACCATATCACCATTAAAATCAGACGAAGGTAAATGCCACATCCCATTTCATATGAGATCATTTTTTCATACAGACCATCACAGTGTTGATACAACTGTGATATTTTAATTATTGTATTGTGACAGTCCCACATAAAAAATGAAGAAACAAAACCCCATTTGGATGGGAGAATAAAGAGGAACATAGGAGAATAAAACCAAAAAGTCATTTGTTTGTAAAAAAAATAAAGGGGTATAGCTAAGCCAGAATGTGTGAAAATAAGTTGGTATTGGTATTCCAGATTCCTCTGGAATTGTGTTATTCTACTAAATTTATTTCATCAAAATAAAAAGAGACTCCCATGTTATATCACTTGTCATCACCTCTATTAAATAAAGTTGTTTTTTAATATGCCTTTTGACCTTGTCCTTTTTTTGTTGTTTTTTTTTTAATCCGAGAATCACGTTTGTTGTGTTGTTGGTAATAGAAATTGTTTTTCAATATTTGAAATCAGGAAGATGTTTGGTTTGATAACAGCACTTGAAAAAAGCAAACATGTGTGATTACTCATTTGCCCTTGTCTCCTCCAAATAAAAGACTAACGAAGATTTCCCATCCCAAACATTTCACCCTCTCCAATCACCAACCTCCTATAGCTTTCCCCATTTTCGAATACCCGAAAAGCATTCTTTTGTTGCTCTAAAAAACATAGCTTTCGAGGCTCAAAATCATTGAAATCCAAGTGTAGATTTTTGTAGATTTATAATTAAGGAGACCTGTTTGGTAACACATTTTAAAATTTTTAATTTTTTTCAAAAGCAAAAGCAACACAAAATGTGCTGTCAAAAGGGCCCTAAATCAGGAACTCACATATCAAATCAATTTTTATTTTTAATAAATATTTTTTACATTTTATTATTTTTTATGCACAACTTTTTAATTATCAAATAATCCAATAAAAAAATCTATTATTATGTTTTATATAAAAATAATAAAATAAAAACCCAATTAATCAATTAAAAAATGATTTTTTCTTTAGGCCGAAATAATTATCTGTCTTAAAACTGTCATTATAGAAACCCTAAACCCTGACCTATATAATGATTGATAGCAATCAGTGGCAAACGGGAGACGTACAAGTCTTTCACAGGGCACCTCTAAATGTGGAGGAGAAGATATGGGCACTCCCAATCCGCCTCTGGACCTCCGACAACAACATTACCCAGCTCCGGTGGTTGGTGGCCCGTCAGTGGTGTTGGTGAGTATCTTCTGATGCGTTATTTGGTTTGTGTTCTTGGAATTTTTTTTTTGAAATGCTTGTTTTGATTTGGTTGGTTGTTTTGTGGTTTTATTGTGGAAAGGTGGGATCTTTGATGAGGTTTGTTGTTTCTAGGGTTTGTATGATTCAAATGAAGAGCATTTTTTGGGGTTGAGGGGGGTGGGGGAGTTGGTTTCATAGACAGAGTGTGAGTTATGTTGGGAATTTTGGGAATTTGGGGGTCTCTCAGAAGATTAGTTGTTTGGGACTGGTATTGATTTGCCAAGATATTTGTGTACAGAGCTGGTAATAATTGATCTTTTGATATGGAAGTATGGTGAAAAGGGGGTGTTTTGAAGGAAAAAAACCACTCAGAGGTTGTGGAGTTTCTCTTGTTTAAGAAATGCCTGAAATTTGACAAGATAGTTAAGAAGTTTACTGACCTAAAAATTTGGTCTTGGATTTAGTGTGTACACTAAAGTTCAAAATTTATCCTCACTACTTAAGGTTATGAAAAAAAAGAAGGAAGACCATCACCCAGAGTGGTCTTGCAAATAACAGCGTGCTAGAAGGGAGCTTAAAACTGAAAAATGAGCTAAATATTTTGAAAAAAAAAAGATGAGGCGTCATATCATTGTTTAATGATCAAAATGCCCCTCATAAAAATGTGACAAGGGATCTCCATTACAGTAAAATAAATTAAAGATCTAAATATATTCTAGTGTCCTGATTTTCCCACAACATTTGGAGAGTTTATCGCTTCCTTGAAAATTAAATGCTTCATGTAGTTTCAAGAGAAGGTTCGTACTAAAGTCAATTGGGATAAATGGACATATGATGACAATGTGATATGTGACCTATGTGGAGTGGTTGAAAAAACAAGAGATCAACTATTTTATGATTTCTTAAATAGTGATCATCCATGGTTCAAGGTGAGTTTGGCCATTGGCTCAATGTGTATTTGCAAAGATCCCGAAGGTGTGTGAGAATGGTTCCAGGAAAGGAGGAAAAAAGGTGATCAAAATAACAAAGCAAACTTTCAATAGATCGACCTTCATGCGGTTTGATGGAACATATGGATTACAAGAAAAGAATGTATTTTCCAAAGGAAAAGACCTTATCGGAAAGTACTTGGGAAGGAATTATGACCTCACTCTGAGCTTGGAATATAGCTTTTCTTGGAGGGGATACACTATTGAGCATAATGAAAAACAATTGGAATGGGGTATAATTTATCTTTTTATGTAGGTCTTTAGTCTATCCAAAGCCTCCTCTTGTAGTTTTTTTTTCTTTTTGACATTTTACTTCTTGACTCTCGACTCTTGACTCTATTACCTTTTTTTGGGAAATCCCTCGTCTCCTTTTTTTCATGGGTCAACATGTTTAATATGATTGCTCCAATATTTTCTTTCATAAAAAAAAAGATCTAAATAGTTTAGATTTGGATCTTTAAACTGAAAAGCATCCGAAAAAAAAACTGCAAAGCACTGTCATATACCTCGGTCATATTGTGTCCTTAAGAGACTAGAGAATGGTAAAAATGCTTAGTTATATTATTGTCAACTCAGTAGTTGGAAACGAGTGCTCTCGTGATTTACTTGAGTACTGTAGACCTTTATTTGTTTGTTTATGGTTTTATTGAATGAGGATATTGCTCCATTCTAAGTTAAATCACCATCGTCCATATGGTCATTCAATGACTATCTTGATTTTGAAGGTAAGCTGAAATCCCATTGGATTGGATTTCTTCTTCTTCTTTTCTTTATTTCTGGTAAAATTACAATTACAGATAGGGTACTCCCACCTTTCATTGGGTAAAAAAGAAAGATTAGACATGTTTTTAAACTCAATACTTGTATACTTGAGGTATGTTATTGCGAAGTCGGATAGGAGGTGTGCATTCCATGTTCTTTTATATCACCTCACTATCTAGTGGAATTTATCGAACCATTGTAAATGTAGATGGTCTGATTGATTTCTTATTACCCCAAACATAATTTTTTTTTCCAAGTAAGAGTGGTGTTCACCAAGTTTATTAAACTGGATGAACCTGAGAAGGAGAAAAAATAGTACAAGAGAGAAAATAAGGGGAGGAAGAAAGGAACAAAAAACGACGCCAGAATTGTTCTCAATTAAACAGCAAAGTTCCTAGCAGCCCTCACCTTCCATTCAAGGAAGAGACTCCTCACTTCACATTAAATATGCTTCCTATTAGGTAAATCTTCACAGAGGACTTAGGCACTTAACACACAAAGTCTCTCTAAGAAGCTGACTTTTGCAACCCCCCCCCCCCCCCCCCCCCCCACCACCACCACCAAACCCAAAAAAAAGGAGGAAAACATTTGGGCGGCCATTACAGCTTTGCTTCAAGCTTGGGTAGCAGTGATTCTTGGTGGTAAAGACTCGGTTCTAACTATCATAGGAATTAATTGGTGAGGGATTTTGTTATTTTCTCTTTGTTGTTTTTTAGACCCCTCATCTCTTTATGTATGAGGGGCATCATTTTTAAGATGAAAGCTCCAACCACTTTTCAAGGGGGGAAAAGTCCCCATACATCAGCTCAGATCCCCCTTAACAAGATCTTATAAAATGCCTTGATAATGAATCCTTTCCCTTTATCAACCTCCAAGCCATCTCATTCTTCTTTCTTATATCAATATGGACATTCTCTAGCAGCTCCAAGAAACCCTCACTCTATTTCTTCTGCAGAAAGATTTCTTCTCAATCTAGGACACAAACCATTATCATCTCAATAAACTTGAAAGAACAAGTGGTCTGCCTCCTCTGTTTCTTGACAAAATTATCAATATATTGTTGGCATGTACTTCTTTCCATAATCCATGTAAAACACCATTGTCATAGTATGTCATTTTCCATTACATTTACATATCCCTATGATGATAAGTTTAGTAATCTGAACATTGATTGACATTGTGAATGATTGGTGCTCCCTGTGCCACTTTATTGGTGAGGTTGAGGAACTGAGATTTCACAAACAGGTTGAGAATTGGCGTTCTGAGGGATATTGTGTATAAAATGAACATTTTTTTCTTCTTTTGTTTTATTTGGTTTATGAGGGATGATGATCTTTCAGAGTCAGATTCTTTTACCACTATACCTATTCTTTTACCACTATTACCTGTACAAAAACTTGGATCTCCCTTACACTGCTGTTTTTTTATATGATTTGTGCTGAATTTATTCAAAGATGCTATGTTTTTAGTTGATAAAATCAACATAATTCATAGGGATTTTTTTTAGGTAAGTGTTTTTGCTAGCGAAATCTTCTATCAATGGGAGAAAAACTTGAATCTATGACCCCTTGTCAAGAGGGATACCACTACCAACCTATCAAGAGATGGTTTGGTCACTGTAGGCATCAAAAATCTTTCTTCCATTAATGCTGCCACCCTCATTCATTGCTTCCATAATGAAAGAGTATCGTCCTAATTAATGGTGTGATAAAAGAGGAGTCATATAGCTCTATTCAAATTTGAATGAGTCAACACCAATGCCAAAATCAATGAGATTTCAAGATCACTCTCATCAATGAGGCATATCTACAAATCCACAAATGAAAGTATATCACATAATTCTCGGAATTGGAGAATTCAAAGAAGACCACTATAAATAGGTAAAATGAGGTAAACAAAATAGAACAAGGTAAGACAACAAAGACAGATTGATAAATCTTTTTTTATAGAATTACTGACTTGATGATCAGAGGTTTTTTCTTTTTTTTTGCAGACCCTCCTCTCCCATACCAATAGGAATCACTGACTATGATGTCGACTGGGAAAAAATGGCATCACATATTGGCATCGTTTGTGAAAAGTGCAATGAAAATGCCTTCCCATCTTTGTGAGCCTCGGATTCCAGGTATGTCGTGTGGAGAGGATGATCTGGGGCATCCCCCAATGGAAGAGTTTTTCATAGCTAACAACAATATATGATTATGTGAATATTCATTATCAATTTTACTACCTTATTAGATTACCTAGATTAATACTTGATCCTCAGATCTATTCGATTACATGTGGTCGTCTCTTCTGTTTGGCTTATATTCTGAAAAGAAAAAAGAATCAGCAGATGAATGATCGATTGGACGAAGGGGTGATTGATCGATTGGACAAGGAGACGATCAGACAAAGAACCCATTGGATGATGTCGATCAGTCAATGCAGATCAGACCTTGAAATCCCGGAGCATCCCTTGTAGACTGGGCGCTCAGGGTCAGAACAAAATCAAAAGCATTCCTTTTGAAGGTCGAACCGTGTGGGACCTCTGACATACAAGGAACTCAACCTATCCACTGAATTCACTCTGACAATCCCTCCTAAGTGCAGATCATGGGGACCTCAGATATAGGAGGGATGCAATCGACAAAGCTAAACAATGTTGTGATTGTCCCTTCTAAGGTCAAAGAACACAGGGCCTCAAACAAAGTAGGGATACGATCAATTAACCAATCAACATCGATATTACCCCTCTTAGGGTCGGGCTTTGGGAACATGGGAGGGGGCACAATCGACGACTCCAGCATGTAGTGCTCTTTGAACATCTTTCCAGAACATAAGAGAAAGCATGCAGTGCTCTATTTGTTTTCCGATTCTAAGATTACACCACTTGATGGTCCTCCATTCCTGTGATAACATGAGAGTTCAAAGTGCATCCCTACGCTTCATCAAAGATTTCAAAGTTAAAATGAAGTTGCAAATCTAGGGGGTCCTGGCTTAGAAGGTCTCCACTACAAAACCATATAGTAATATGCAATAATTGAGTGTGTGAATTAAATGAAAACAATGATTTCTCTAACTTGACTAATAGTTTAAAGTACATCTTACCAATGCCTTTTAAAATTAAATCAAGACAATGTGTAGCGCATGGCATCCAAAAAATAGTGGGGTGTTTGTCTATCACTAGTTCACATGATGTGTTATAATTAGTAGCAGTATCAGTTACAATTTGTACATGTTCTTTTGCAATAACATTTTTAATACATCAATTGTTTCCATATAAAGTATGTTGTAGTTTGTGAATGTGTAGATGCATCAATAGTTTTTATAAATATAGTTCCTTTTTAGAGAATTAGCTAAAAAGTGAATTAATGTCATTTGTCTTTTATTTTGCTAACCATCATGCATTAATATACAACCATAAAATTTCCAATATCCTTTATGAGTTTCTAATATTATTTTAGTTTCATTGACTTCTTCTTGCAAACATGTGTATTTTAACTCATGCATCATTACGTGGGGCTAAACTAGGCTCAAATCTACCTATTGATTCAAATGCAACAGGAAAAGATTGTGTTTGTTTAGGGCCTCCAATTTCTTTGTTCAACTACATCTTCAAAACTATACTTACAAAATTTATTCATGGGTGTTTTTCTTTCTTTGTTTGGATGGGAAAGCCATGAACTAGGACCATAAGTTTCTTCTATATCATCATCTACATTTATTAGATCATCCCTCATTTCTCTAGCAAAATCTTTAGTATAATATGCATTTCTTCTAACTTTATTTTCATTTTTCTTACCCATAAATTGTTTTTTTTTCTAATTTTTTATGTTACTTTAGGGCATGATTTAACATTAGCACCTTGAGAATATAATAAATGTTCTTCGAGCTGGTAATACCACCACTATAGTAAAGACACAACTAACACGTTTTTGTATTCACCATATTTCGATGTGGGTCTTTTGTATTAGCTGGTCTTAGATTGGATGAACTAGTTGTAGAATAACATATTTGTTAAAATATATAAGCAATTAAATTTAACCATATATTAAAAAAATTAAGTGTGAAAAATATATAATGATTATTTAAATAACTGGTTTACAATATTTCAATTACTAATTACGAAAAATTTAACAAGTTAAAAGAAAAAAATTCTTCAAAAATGAGGAAAAAGAAAAGAGGATAAACCATCCACCAAAACCCTCCCCAGTCTTCACTCTTGAGGAACAGAAGGTCATAACCAAAGCATGGAAGTTTGCCACATTGCTTTAATTTAGAATTACACAATAGAACATGAAAAGTATTTTTTTGTTTCTTTTCCAACTGGTAAAAAACCTTTTTATGTGTAAAAAGAAATTAGTGAAATTAGAAGTGGCTAGTTATTTGAAAAGATCAGTGGTCATTTTTTATAATTTTTCCAGTAAGTGCTCGATCGATAAACACTGGTATTGGTTTGTATGCAGTGGTGAAGGACTACTCTTGTCTTGGATGAAGAATTACTCGAGAAATGGTTAGTGGATGACTCTTGATGAGCAATAATGCTGGTTTATTCATTATTGACTCTTGTACAAAAAGTTTCATGTAAACACATCCACCAGTCATTTTTTGCATTATTTTCATTCTATCATTATTTTTCTGATCATAAAAAAAAATTTAAACAGACAAACTGGTCTATATGGGTTGATATATCTCAGGCAAATAATATTAATTTTTCTTGGAAAAGTCGATATGAAAACTCACATTTAATATATTGGGTAGTCTACATTTTGTGTAGGTGAATCATTTTGTCCAAAATACATAAATTTTGATCCATCAGCAGTCTTCATGCGTGTACTACCGGTGAACCTTGTGGTCCTAACACCAAATTTTGATGATAGAAGTACTTACACCATAGGTTATTGATAGGTATATTGATTTTATCTTTTATTTGCGTTCTATGATGTTTCTTCTTTTCTGAAACTTGAAGAAGTGCAACCTCAGATCAATTCCTGATTTTCATAATAATATGTATGATTGCATGTGTCTTTCCTCAAGAAGCATCTAATATCATCATGAAACTGTTCTCTTGCTGAGTGAAGATCATTTTACTGAATGAATGTTTTGAAACTGGTGAAAACAACAGAGTGAAGGGACATGATCATTGAATACTTTTTTTTTTACTAAATTTGTGATCTTAATTGATGCATTTTATGTTCTGTGGCTCCAACTGATTTTTTTTATCAATTAATGATGTGTTCAGATGCACTATGGACGATCTGGTGTTGACTGTACATAATTACTAGCATTGGCCAGCCTTTATTTGGGTGTGATTGTTGGCAGTTTTTTACACAAAATTGATACTGTTATATGTAAAATTACTTACAAGATGCCAATTACTGACATATGGATTTCTCCCCTAATGTGGTCCTTGTCTTATTTTTTGACATTTCAAAGTAGAAACTTAGCAGAATCTCATGTTAAAATGGTGCTAGTTGAACTTGATCACTAGATGATCTATGAAATAATTTAATTTTGGCAAACCCATCATTAATGTTTATAACTATATATATTCTTCCTTTCCTCTATGTTCAGGTTTGTAAAACTTGATCAGGTCTATGAGCTGATTTGGTCTAAATGGATGCTTATTAAGTTCACCAACTCAGGTCCAAAGATTGTTTGTGATTGATTCACCATGATCAAGTGTATGAACACCAATATATTTACAAAATCATGTTCCTATAAGTTGTTTCTAGATAGAATTATTTTGTTGATCGCAAGTGTAAATGAAGCAATGGGCATAGAAAGCTTGTCTTGTTTGGAATAAACCCCTAAACAAGAATTGGAATTGGGATTTAAATCTTGTATTTATTTATCTCTTGTTGGGTGAAAAAAATCCAGAATATCAAACCACCTTTTCGCACAGGGGTCTTTTGTTCTCTAAAATTAGTTCATGGGGGCTTAACCTTACTGTTTTTTTTTCCATTCCATCATCATGCATCCTAATTTCATCCATAGAAATACCGACCAAAAATTGGAATAGCTTTTCCTATTCTGTCATTTCATTTTCAGTATGCGAAAATCAAACAAGCAGGTTCTGAATCTCCAGGGAATGGGTGATTTTGTGGTGTGATTTTATATGTTTACAACTACTAAAAAAAGTTGGTAATGATATCATTTATGCAGGTTATATGGGGAGTGGCCTGGCTTTTTAAAGGAAACATGGGCTGCAAGGTGGTCTGCCTGTCTGTACTGTTTGTTGCAAGTTGAAATCTAATTGCAGAGATGAAGATGGTGGTGGTCCTGTCCTATGGTTAAAAATTATTGCCCTCCTCTTGCCTATTGGTGCACTCATTTTCACACACACTCAAGGTGCTCTCTGCCCTTCTTTGGTGGCTGTGGAAAAGGTAAAGCTGCCCATATGAGAAGGTTATAATTTTGTTTGTATGGGCTAAAATTAGTATTTGTCTTTATTCTGATCTTTATGTAAACAGGGAATTAGACAACCAAGTGAACACACTGCGACCGAAAGTAAGTGATCCTGCCAAGTCTCAACACTAGAAAAAAAAATCAGTCACCCCAAAGTTTGAAGGTTCTATCTGATTGCAGGTGAAAAGCTGTGCGAAATATTTAACTCATGATTGCTAGTTCGGATTACGATTTTGATGTCTGCAAGATGCAGGTAAAAATGTTTGTCTTGTTTTTTTTTTTTGGATATGGGAGAGACCTATGCGGCCAATCTTACGGTCGAACTGGGAAGGTTACCTCCGTCTGTTTGTCTCGGTCCTACGAAAAATTCTTTCGAATAATCGTCAACAAACAGGTGGATAAGTCAGCGCTAAGACTCGAACTTAGGACTTATCGGTAACACCGTTAAGCCATGAACCGTTGTACTATGACCACTGGATACAAAATATCTGTCTTGTTGGGTTGGTTCCAATGATTTTTTATCGAATTTTTTACTCATAGTCTGTTATGGACCTCACTACCTCAGTGCCTATGTTTGGAATATTGTGGCTCATTGAGAGGTTTTATACCAGAAAAAAGGCTAGGAAATTATTATTTGTAGGATGAAATTAAATGGTATCTTGGTCAACAATAAATAATACAAAAAGTAGAGGAAAAATCAAAGATTTCCCCTTCCAAGTATACTCAAAATATATCCTATTAGTCAGTGTACCCGGACTCCATTGTTTTAATTTGGACCTTTGTTGATTTTTGTAATGATATTTAACAAATTGTTTATATAATCTTTATGTTTCACAATAAGTAAAAAATTATTTTCCCATGTTCATTTTCATAAAAAAATATTACGTTCAATTCAGTTTCACATGTGTTTTTTATTTTGTTCTGAAGTTTATACTCAAAACTAACGAAGGGAAAAAAATGGACAAAAAAAATGAAACATACTCAAATAAATTAATGCATATATTTTATGTTATTCATAATAAAATATATGTTGACATATTGGAGTATATACATGGTTTGGGGTTTCCCATATCTTTAGCCCCCGTTTGGATACCGGATAAGCTCTGGATAACCTCGGATAACCTTGGATAATTTTTTGGATACCGGATAAGCTCCGGATAACCCCGGATAACCTTGGATAATTTTTTTTTTGTGTTTGGAAAGCTCGGATAAACTCAGATAAAGTGTGCCAGAATAAACTGGTATAAAGTGGTATATGAATTCCAATCAACCCCTAGAATAAAATTTATCCTAGGTTATTCCACCCAAAGAATAAGTGGGCCCACTGTCAAATCAACTGTCATCACCTCTTATAAATCACATGTCAAATCAACTATCATTACTTTTTTATCTTTTATAAATATTTATCCATATTTTATTCACATTTTACCCAAACAACAAAACATTTATTCTTACGATTTCCAACGAGAATAATTCAAAACACAACCAAACACAAAATCATTTTATCCTTATTTATACACACTTATGCTCGGATAAATATATACCCAAGAATAAATCCTATTCTACATCCAAACGGGGGCTTAGGGTTATGCGTAAGGGACCATTATTTAAAAAAAAGAATAGAAGAAAACGGAAGAAAAAAAAAATTACCATGAATATAATCATTGTGGATATCTAAGTTGATGTGTAACAATAATAAAAAAAAAACAAATACTCCAAAAAATGATAGGCGCATGTCTTTATATTCTCATTGATCTAGAATAAGATTGGTCACCAAATTATTTAAAATTTGGGTAAGATTCCATAAAACTTTCATAGCTAATAATAGATCGGTAGGATCATGTCTCATGTAACACATAAAATATAATTATTTATTTTTCAACCCTACCATATTAATTCGTACCAAAGAATAATAAATGGCTCTCGTGCATTGCCTGCTCAACAAACCCACTACTTCATGCAATACAATGGCTCCTCCATCAATATAGTTCCCTCTAAAACTTGTAATAGAGTAAATGTCAATTGTACAACATAACAAATCATAGCATATCTATATATCTTCTCTCTTTGCTTTTGTTTATTCATTCAAGCTTTTTGGTGATCTTGGGGAACCTATCATGAATCATCCAACATAATACATGTAATGGAATCAATTAATGAACCTGCTCATTATTTCTTGCAATATGCATCTAGACAGCTAAAAATAATGGAGGACAATATATTGTTATATATAGATTTAAATCCACCCCCATCTAACCCTAGGTTTGCCTCACTTTATTTATGTTTGTTGATTGAAAACACTTGTGATAAGCATATGCAGAGGCAGATGAAGCTGGAGCCCCCCAAATCTGTTCTGCATGTGGACAGCCACATTGGGCAAGACATTGATCGGATATTGCATGCTATAAGGATTCTTTTGGAGAACCTATAGGCATTTTGTCTTAAAGGACTAAAGGAGATGAACTTTTGTCTGTCCAGGAGGGATTGAAAAGGCAGTCCCAATATATTTGTCCACACCTCTTTTGTGGATTTAAATTTCTTTTGGAAGTTGATACACTATCTATTTTACAGTCCAATTTACAATCATGTTACCAACGCGGTTTATCCGCTCATCTAATACAGTATATATTTTGCTATTTGAATTCATATTATATTATGAGAAACCTCAACATACATGCATTGAAATTCATCGAGTATGTATTTCATTTTTTTATTATAAAAATATATCTCATCATCTAAGTATATATACTTCAAAAAAAATCAGGAAGGTTGCTAATGGTGCAGTAGTATTTCAAGTACTTTTAAAACTTTGATATGGTATCCTTATTTTAATCGAAATCATTTTTTTAATGAACAGATTCGGCCCCTAAAGTAAGCAGACCTTGTTCGGACAAATTACTAAAATGGAACCCTTCATGTATATTCATAAAAAAAATTTTGGTAAATACCACATTTTTTTTCCATATGTATGCTAAAATAGATCATTAATACAAGAGTATAGGCCCTAGGAGGTCTTCTAACCCATCTGAGGTCAGCCAATCTGATATCATACTATACATTATACTTTTTGATCTAGTATTTGTACAATTGTACAGAATGATTTTATTCAAATTCAGTATTAAAAAATACATTATTCATTTAACGAGATATATGCAATGGTAGAGATACATGAGATTGTACAAGGGGGTTGAAATAATGTATTTAATAACTCCCATCATACATACATAGAAAAGGTACTAAAAATATACAAGGTTTGAATGGCGGTTTGAATGGTGCATAGAAAGGGCGCATCTATCCCCACCGAGGGATTCCCTTAACCCACCATCGGAAAAAGAAAAAAAAAGGTGTTTTTCTGTTCCCACCGATCCGGTCAAGTCACCAAACTTGATCGCCACTTTAGATTTTGGGCAACCGAACGTGGTCGTCATTTTAGGTTTTGAGCGACCAAATTTGATCTGTCATTTTAGGTTTTAGGCGACCGAACTTAGTCGAACAAAGTTTGTGATAAAATTTATAAAAAATTTTCCTATAAACCTAATCCCATGACATGTATTTTCCTTAGATCTTTCATGCCACTCCAAGCTTGAGTTCTAATGTAGGAAGAATCAATCATTATCCTTAAATGTAGAATATATAAACATTTTTTTTACACAAGTGAGGGATAAATTTTCAATAGCTAAATATAAAATATGTTTGGATCAACTGGTAGTTTTTTTTTAAAAAAAAGAATCCACTTAACCGCAAATTCAAATGATTCTTAAAAATGATATATATTTTTCTAATAATATATTTTTCTATAAAAAATTGAATTAATTGAAAGTATACTTACTTACATTTTTTTCAGTTCTTTAATTGCTGCTTGGATAAAAGAATAAATGTAAAATATGATGGATAAACCCAAAAATTTATTTGTTTACAAATAATAGGTAGATATAGTTTTGGACCATGTTCAACCAATTTCGGTCGCTCAAAACCTGAAATGACGATCAAATCTGGTCGCTCAAAACCTGAAAAATGATGACTAAGTCCGGTCGCCCAAAACCTGAAATAGTGACCAAATTCGGTCAACCTGGATTGGTGGGAACAACCAAACACCGTTTATCTTTTCTTTTTTTTTATACGGTGGGTTAAGGAAAACCCTTGGTGGGGATAGACAAGCCCGTATAGAAAATCTAAATAAATAACACCCCCATCATGGCATGATAACCTAAAAAAATCTAGGACAATTGCATAGAACTAAAGATTTGAGACCAGATTTTTATTTATTATGAACTACTCACTTTTTGGAGCCTTTTCCATATATTTAGAGGCATGGTTTTATAAATTAGAAAATTGAAAGGAGAGCTTTGATATCCGATTTCATCTCTGAAAGATAAAAATTATAAATTCTCGAGAAGGAATAGATTAATAAAAATGAACAGGCCATAGTTGATTTCTTCTCTCATGATTAATGGACAGTTGTGGTAGACATACAAAAGGGAAAGAATTTTAGAAAAAAATGAAGAGATGTTTGGATCAGGCAAGGCATGATGAATGCAGTTGGGGCCACATGGAGTTGATCATGTCTTGGCAAGTGATAAGATTTGAAGACCTTGTCATGGTTGGGTGGGATGGCAACATCTATTCAATGTTTGTTTTAGTTTATGATTTACTCGGTCAATTTTTTTTTATTAAAAACATTAAAAAAATAAAATATGAAGAATGCTTCAACAAAAGCTATCCTAGTAGTATCATAAGTCATGCCACAAAATTCCAACCAGGGGTATATACCATGTTTTCTGTATTGCATTTTTAATTAATAAAACTTTGATTATACATTATATTTGTGCCTTTGGGAACCAACATAGTACTTGTCATGTATATGATAATTTATGCATAATAAGAGTTTTTTTTTTTTTGTTGGTGATTTTATTTGTTATTATAATAAAAAAATATAAAATCAACTTTTTATTATTTATTTCACCTTGAACAAATTGAAGATTTATTTCACCTCTAACTTAATTGCTTGAGCTTGGAACATGTTGTATATGAGAGATGCGACATGTATGTTTTATACTGTATGAGAGTGTTAGTTTAAATAAAATTTTAAAATAATATAAAAAGATAATTTAATTACTTAGCATAGATGGAATATTCCAATCTCCGATCAGAATTACAATTAATGTCTATGCGAGTTTATTCAGACACATATATCAAATTTTATTCAAACAAAACAGAAGATCTCTGACTATTGAGATTTATCACATGATGCTATACACTCAGGAGATAAACTATGCACATGACATACATATAGGCTGGACTAATGTACAAAATAAAAAAAATTGAAAATTCAACCTTATTTGTTGGTAAAAAGTGAAAATTGTCCCAATGGGTATTGAAATCTCATGATTGATTCTTTAGACAAATGGAGTAAAAAGGAAATCATAGCATTCATAAGTGGAGGGGAGAATGAAGCAATGTAAAAAAAATGATTTTTAAGGGAACAAAAGCTTTCAACAAAGTTATTTGGCAAGCCTTCATTACATGTCAGCTTTACACCTTCTTTTCTCTCCCCCCACTTTTTTCTTTCTACTTTCTTATTCATTTCATCTTGTGATTCTTTATTTTTTTTTATTTTTTTTTACTTTATGCAACTTATACAATGTCAAATGCAATTAAAATTTGAAATAACCAAATTAGGTAAACACTTGAAATATTTAAGGGGGCTCCATGCCCTAATTTTTTTTTTTAAATAAAATGTTTTGTTTTGTTTGAAATATTAAGAATACAATTCATTCTGGCTAGAATGAGATTAATTATTATAAAATTATAATTAATAGAATAAAGAACAATTCTTTTGACTCGTTCTAAAAGTTGGAGATACAGTAAATGAGAGGGAATTTATGGGCTGGGCCCAAGGTCCAATATTAAATTTGTTTAAACTTATGGGGCCCACTATTTGATCAAAGGATCACGGATTCACGGGTATACAACACTATTTCACATTTTGGAAGGTTTTTAAAAAAAAATATATTTGTTGAACTGCATTATTTAAATAAAGTTTTTTTTTTTGAATAAAAGGTAGATGTTTGTTACCCGGTTTCATTTCTGATTTCGAATTACAAACTCTGAAAGGAGGAAGAATAGAATGCAAATGCAAACAAAACAAATAAACTATAAGAAACACCATCGCCCCCCACGGTTAGAAGAGAGATCTAACCCCCACGGGGGTGATACCCGATGACTATCCCGTAATGTGTATCCTCCCGTCTCTGAATGTCACCTCCTCCGCCTTGGCAATGAAATGGCCCCAATCACGTATGCATCATCGAAACATATCTTACATGTTCTCTTTATAAACCCTCGTTTCTCGGAATATGACCTCGTTCCGTGTATGCCAAATTGTCCATGTTCTGGCAGGAATGATAGACCAGACTTTCAGAAATAATCATATTTTCTTACTTATTACATCAACAACTTATCAATGGTTAATCAAACAACATAAATTTTATTATTGAATTTCCAAACAAAAATAAAATGAAATAGAAAATAACTCATTCAATTTGTATAATTATTTTTATATATATTCTAATATTTATTTATTGTGAAATAACTTATTCCGTTATAACAACGGAATAAATGTTAGGATGGGAAGTACAATCCAGGATTTGCACGAATCTCGAGGCAATGACAAGGACACAAATCCAGTTGTTTAGATTCCAGGAAGGGTTCCACCAAATTTGGACAGTTGGGTTCATTTTAGGTTCATATTTTATTTACCACTCTTACCTCTGATTTTGGTGGATGTTTTTTTTTTTCGTCCTGAGATAATTAGAAGCCAATCTCCATTATCTAAAAAGAAAAAATTGTGTCATTCCAATTTTTAGATTCAGATAAAATATCATGTATATTCAATTAATATTATATTATATAATTTTTATTATAAATATCTTTATTTAATATTCATAAAAAATATATTATAAGTATGATTTAATATTGGTAGAATACGGCTTCAGGTTACACATTTGATCCTTAAATGCAATTTAGTTTAATTTGGCCTATTTATTTTGCTGATTATGGTCTAGATGTTCTGATTTAGGGTGGATTTTGACTTAATTTCTAAAAAAAAATTAATTAATTTGTTTTGTTCAGGCTCTTGATACTCATGGGACATTCATGGAGCAAATTTTATCATTTCAATTATAAAAGTGATTACAAATTTCTAAATTACTTTAAAAAGTGTGACATGTTTAGATGAATTATAGTAAAATCTAGAAGGTACTGACATTTTAACACACGTGATATGAGATGACATGCGGAGATGAGTGTGTCCAAAATTCAAAAATAATTTTCTAAATTTTTAACACATATTAGACCTAATATGGATATAATGTTTTTTAAGATATAATATAATATTTAGTTATATCAACATTCTACAATTTTTGTATACAATCTCATTTTTTAAATTATCATAATATAAATTGTGTTTTTATCGTGTCTGTGGCATAATGTTTTAATATCGATCTGTCATGTTATATTGGACCATGTATGTCCACGTTCCATGTACGTGTTCATTCTTCGTATATTGAAGTATAATAAGCTAAGATATTTTTAAATTTTTCCATCTGTTTTTTCAACCAGTTAGCTAGAGCCAAATTAACATATTAATCAACTTGCTAAAAATATTTTCATGCAAAAACGCATCGATTTGGTGATCAGATCAAGGACTAAATAACAATTTACCTAATATATATGTTTTACCACATCATCTCCTCATTAGATCATGATCCCTTTAAGAATTCAAGGCCTCATTTGATGTTCTGTTGAAGAGTTCAAGGCACTAAAATATTTTTATACAATAAGGAGCAATATTTGTAATTGATAATGATGATAATTCCATACAACCAATTTGCAACCACCATTGACTAAAGCAATTCATTTACTGATTATTAGTCAACCATTTGTTTGTGAATGCAAATATGTTTTCAAAGTTTGTTAGAAAAACATGTAATATCAATTATATGTTTATATATATATATAGACAAAGGTTTGTTAAAGTTTGTGTCACACCTTAAATTTAATTATTGACAAACCACACTGACTTGTGAACAATTTTTTTTTGTCTAATAATTAAGCTAATTTTAGAAAGATTGTCTAATGATTTTCTTCTAAAGTTGGCTAATTTTATTAAATAGTGTTTAGGATTCTTCTTATATGTGGTCCCTTTTATAGCCCTCAAATGTTTTAATTTTGGGGAGCTTTATTTCAACCCCATTATTTCTCTAACCCACCCCTCAAAAAAAAATTTGGGGGGCGGGTTAGAGAACTAGTGAAATAAAAAAGTTAAAAACATATGGACCCCTCAAAATCTTCGCCTCCTCTACTGTTTCCGTAGAACAGCAACCTCAAATCCATAGTCAAGTTAGACCTCCAATTCGACTCCATCAACCATTACAGGTTCTCATGCCAACCAGCAACCAACCCCTCTTCCTTTTATAGAACATCCGCCGCCCCTTCATCTTCTTCAGCCCTAGACGACGAAGGGACCTCATAATCTCATCGTTCCCCGAGGTCTCCATCCCCCAACTCATCCACAATGCCCGTGAAATCATCCACCCATGCAACCCTAACCTCGCCACCTCCTCGAGTTCCACTTCTGATCCCTCGCCTCCAACCTCCTCGTCCTCCCACCACCCACTAGAGTTGCTCTCCATCCTCCACCAGCTAGCTATTGATGATACCACCACCACAAACCCCACAACCTCTGACAAGAGGAGGAAGGACCCAATCCATCCTTGTTATCGACAACAGTAACAACAACAGCTCAATCACATTCAAGATGAATAGATGATAATTGGGAAGGCTTCACATCCAAGACTTCCACCATCCTCTTTTTTTCACGGGTTCTCTAACCCACCCCCAAATTTTTTTGGGGGGTGGGTTAGAGAACTAATGGGGTGGAAATAAAGCTCCCCTTTAATTTTTTCGAGTGTATATTTCATGAAATAAAAAATGTTAATTTTTTAAAAAATAAATTTTATAATCTAATAAATTATATATATTTGTTTATGCCAAAAATTAAAAAAAATTACATGCTAATGAGTCATAAACCTTCTTAGCATTCAAGGAAATGTAATTAGGTCGGTTTTAAATATTATGTGTAATAGTTTCAATATTAAAGGATTACATGATAAATAATATATATATATATATATATATATATATATATATTCGATAATATGCGGTCGTGCGGATCGACGTGCGTCGTCCGATCGCGGGTCCATCGCATCCAACGGTCGATATCGCACCCGACCGTCCGATGCGATGGACCCGTATCGACGGCCCGTGAATCGCGACCGAGACCGAGACCGTATAATATCAGACTCATATAGATTTTCGATATATATATATATATATATATATATATATATATATATATATAGTTTTTTTCACATACTTTAATTTTTAAAGATGTACCTTCATAAAAAATGATATAATCTAACACATTGTATAATACATTTACGACAAATATAAATCATGTGCTTTATTTAATAAAAACATATATAGATTGAAGCACATAGAGATTCCATGCACTAAAGGGATATATGGTATTTTATTTTAAAAAAAAATTGCGGGCATATCTATTCCATTCATAAAAATAAAATAGATGATATCCAAACAACAGAGTGAATAGGAAATGAGAAAACAATGAAAAAAAGGAAAACCAATATAGAAAACAAAGAAAAAAAGGGGATCCCACATCAAACTTAGTCCAACACAACACGTCACTACTCTATGATGCACTTACACTCAAACATTTGTTATACTCAAACATTTGTCCACGCAGTAAAGGGACATTTTTTTTAATCAAATGGTAAGAATGCGTCATAATTATATAAATTTAGCAAATATGCCCAATTTAAATACAGACACAAGGGCTGGTAGCAGAGATGTCTACCAACTTCCAAAGGCCTACCGCAGCTAGCCTATTCTTTCACTTAATAAAGGGACACTATTATACACTTAGGGTCCATTTGGTTGCGTGTTTGGGCGGATTTCGCTTTTTGAAAAGCTGAAAATCCCCAAACACGCAACCAAACGGGTCGGATTCCGACGGAATCAAAAGCTGGATTCTTTTTAATTTCTCTCTCGAAATCCGTGTTTTTAAAATCTCAAAAAGAACGATTTTTTGTCGGAATCGATTTTTTGAATTGAAAAGCAACTTTTTCTACCAAACATTAAACTCCTTCCAAATATTGATTCATGAATTAAAAAAAAAGCATCCCAAAAAAATCAAGGTCTAAAATCATCTTAAAAAGCAGCTTTATTCTAAAATCTACTTTTCAATCTGTGTTTCCAAACGGAGCATACTCAAACACTTGTTGACATTGAATACAGAGATTCCAAGAAATATATACTTTTTTTTTCTTTAAAAATGAATAGATAAGTATTATACTTAAAAAAATTAATTAAAAAATCTTATTGTAAAAATACAGGTAAATATACCACACGGTCCACCAAAAGTCTCCTCAACCATGCCAACCATGAAACAGACACCAACACGGGACAACCACATCTATTAACTTTCATGAATAGATAATTTAATTAGGTTTGATAAGTAACTCCAACTTTACTAGTATCAGCTAATTGAATAATAGTAATGAAAACACTGGCAAGTGATAAAACATGGTATAGAACAAAAACCCTGAGAAACATATGATCTGCCTAGATTAAAAAAAAAAAAACTTTAGTCCTAAAAATCAATAGATTTAAAGTGAGAATTAGCTCAAGTTCAAACCAACCCATCTAAAGATTTACCAACCAACCTACAATAATGCATTCATATTTTTTTTTCTTAGCCAATCATATCTGTCTCCCCCAAACATAGGAAATAATTTATTTCCTTATCTGCATTTCTAACTAACTGTCCTTATTTAATTCAACCTAAATTCACCCACCTGCATTATTATTGCAGTCAATGAAGGAGATTATCAACCCACACCATCCAATCAATAGATTTTTGTTTTATCACATGAAATCTTCCAAATATTATTTTCTTTTAAGTTTATGATAATTGTCTTGTTTTTAAGCCCTCCATGTACATGATATAAAATTGAAATAATATTTTAATACTATTTAACAATAAAGATGGGATGTTGAGATATCTTTATTTTACAATATCATATTCGATTATTAAACAATTCTTTAAGTAGTCTATTCATTGTCCCAATAATATGATCAAATAAATACTCTTAAAAATAGGGGCACTATTCACCATTTTTTTTCTCTTTTATATTATCACAATTTGATTTAAAATAAAATTAGTATTTAAAATTAAAGATGAAAAAAAATATTAATCGTCAAGCAATAATAAAAGTAGTTTATATAATCATAAGAGTAATTGATTATTTTTTAGGATCCCGTACCAGGTGAGATATAAGCTTATTCGCCCTTGATAACTATACCGGGATAGATAGCAATTTATGCTAAATAAATAAGTTTTTATTTGGTTATTTTTTCTGGTATTTTCATTGAAAAATGTAAAAATGATCCTTTTATTGTTTGATTCACCTTTGATAAAGTGATAGATAAATGATGGATAAAAGATGAATAAAAGTTTATAACTTTTTAAATGACAACTATACTCTTGAATAAGTGTAAGAGATGTGTGACTGATTTGATAGATGTAACAGTTTTTAGAATATGTGTGTGGGACTATTAGGTGAGATAATTTTTTTTTTAAATGATAAAGAATGTTATTTGTATTGACATGATAAATAATTTTAGCCTTTTATTAGAATAGTTATTGTGAGGATTACAACATATTGTATTGTAGTATATTTAACCAAAAAATCTTAGTACACTGATTAAAAAAAAACATAGATGACGGAAATATATTTGATAAAGAGAAAATAACAGTCAGGGTAAAGATTGAAGACTTAATTTTGAACTAAAGGAGATTTACATGTTAATTAACCATTCAAATAGGAAGACTTTATGATCACCTTGGATGGTCCTTGTTGATCATATTTTTTATTATCTTTGTGGGTGTAATGACACTTTGGATAATGAGAGTGACTTGATAAATAAAACACACCTATAAGTTTCCTAGCTTAATATAAAATACAATATCAATTACTCTGTATAGAAAATTCCATTTGGCCTAATGTTTTCCTTTGATTAAACATTTTTTCTTTAATTTGATTCTTTGATTTTGATAGGTTGGCAGTGACCAAATTATTGCTGCAGAAGTCCATTTGCAGTTTTGCATGACTCATTATTTTGAGATTGTGACCTATTGTCCCTATTCGGTTGCCACATAAATGGTTTTTCAAAAAAAAAGGAAAACTGGAAAATTTGTTTGACTGGCCTAAATTAGCTTGAAAATTTAAATCAATTTATAATTAAGTTGATCACTTTAATTATATATTTATATTTTTAATTATAAAAATCTGTCAATTGAACCGAATAACACAGAATAAAAATCAGTTCCAATAAAAAAAATCAGTGCCAATAAAAAATTAATAAATAAATTTTTTTTCTGGATAATCATTTTATTACATTCCCATTTGTTCCGTTTTTCAGCTAATAAATGAGAGCTTAGAGGCAGTGAGAATGAGGGGGTGTTTTTTTAACTCAAAAAAATGAGGGGGTGTTTTGACACTTTGCATCATTCAATGTGAGTATATGAGCGTATGTGACCTTGTGGGTGCAATAATTGTGCCCCCTTATTTAAATTAAAAAAAAAATCTCTATCATATTCACAACTGCAAACTCTACTTACCTTTCAAGAATTTATTTTCAAACAGTGAAGTATTTCAAAGACAATTTTCCTTGAGTATTCCAACAAAAAAGAGAAGAAGAATGAACATCAAATTAGCTTTTAGTCCATCATATCATCATTTTGTTGACCGAACACTATTTAATTATTTTTGAAGTTCCATATTCATTTAATGAATTACATATTTGATAATTTTATTTAAAAAATAAAATACATAAATGAATTAAACAAATGCATACATTTTTATATTTTTTATAATAATGTATACATTAAAATAGTAAAGCATATATTATGTTAGGTGATTTTATATTTCTGTGATAATTATATGACATTGTAATAAATAATAACCCAAAATAATTAAAAATATAAAAAAGGCCCTGGTTTTTTTTTATTATATATATTAATTTTAATTTATTAAGCAACATGTATGTGTGTGTGTGTATGTGTGTGTGTTATATATATATATATATATATATATATATATATATATATATATATATGCCGACGATTAGGTGCGGTGTGCGGTCGGTGCGGTGCGCGACGTGGGTCGTCCGATCGCGGGTCCATCGCATCCAACGGTCGACGTGAATCGCACCCGACCGTCCGATGCGATGGACCCGTGATCGACGGCCCGTGATCGCGCACCGCACCGACCGCACACCGCACGTAATCGGCTCCCATATACTATATATATATATATATATATATATATATATATATATATATATATATATATATTAAAATTAAATGTGAGGGCTAAAACTTGGTCTGTAAACTGGACTGGGCTGTGCTGACATTTCTCCTAACAAAAAAATCTTTGAATAGAAACAGTTCTGGTTGACAGTAGGCATCATGGATTCTACCCCTTAATGCATATGGCTGTCAGGTAATAAACCATCAAATATGATACACACATACAGAGATATGATACTTAAGATGTGATTTACTTTTCCAGCAGTGCCCATCTTTCTCACTCTCTCCCTATATTTCATTCAAAACACCATCTGTTTTGCTTGCTTTAACTGGGTCATGTAACCCTGTTTATTCTAGATAAAATATGGTTTTGAAGTTCTGACAGTCTGAGAGAGAGAGAGAGAGAGAGAGAGAGGGGATTCCCAGTGGCTTTGTTTGTCTGCTGTTCCACAAGAGACCATATTTTCACTGCCCACATTCCCCCACCTTGTCTCTGAGTCTTGTGAGAGAGTTCTTGTCCTGTTGCACAAGGCCTAACTGATTTTCTCAGGCGACCCACATAAAAAAAGGTTCCTTTTAGAGAACCCAATTCAAAATTCATGGTTGTGAGTGCAGGAGAGTTGTTTCTGATGCATTTTGGTAGAACGGTTGTTATGTTTTCCACTCAATAAGGTAGTGAAACTTTGAAACTCATCTCTTTTGAACTCAAACACACACACACACACACTCTTGAATGAATCACTTTTAGAGGAGCCTTTACTTTCCTTGTGATACCCTCTTTTAGCAGTCCCTTTTCTGGGTTTTTGAGCTTCCATTGATTCCTTCCCTTCAGTGGAAGAAAGGTTTCATTTTTGGGTTCTGATGATGTGTTCCCAGAGCTCTTGATCTGTTTGATCTATTGTCAAAGACAAGATTTTGATTCTGATCTTGAGTGGGTTTTTCGATTTTTCAACCCCAAGCCAAAGATGAGGGACTTCCCTTCTTGTTTCGGCGAAAGCGGGGTCCAAATCGCGGACTCTTCATCGAGCACGAGCCGGACTTCGCAGAACCTCGTGACGTGCGTCTACCGGAGCAGCCTCGGCGGGCGGTCTTGCGTCGTCACGATCACGTGGAGCAAGAACTTGATGGGCCAGGGCTTCAGCGTCGGCATCGATGACTCCTCCTCGAACCGGTCGCTCTGCAAAGCCGATGTCAAGCCGTGGCTTTTCTCGAAGCGCAAGGGGTCGAAGAGCCTCGAAAGCTCTGATAACAACAGCAATGTTGGAAAAGTTGAGATCTTTTGGGACCTCTCTTCGGCCAAGTTCGGACAGGGGCCTGAACCGTTGGAGGTGTATTATGTTGCTATCGTTTTCGATCTCGAGATGGTGCTTTTGTTGGGCGATTTGTGCAAGGAGGCCTATCGGAAGACCAACGCGAGCCCACCGCCTTCGAATTCGGTGTTCGTAGCCAAAAGGGAGCACATTTTTGGGAAGAAAATCTACTTCACTAAAGCCCAATTCTGCGATAACGGGCAAATTCATGACATATCGATTGAATGCGAGATTGTTGGTCTCAAGGAACCATGTCTCTCGATCAGGGTAGATAAGAAAGTGGTGATGCAAGTGAAGCGACTTGCGTGGAAGTTCCGTGGGAACCAAACGATTCTCGTGGACGGGCTCCCCGTGGAGGTGTTTTGGGATGTGCACAACTGGCTCTTCAGCACAAGCTTTGGGAACGCGGTGTTCATGTTTCAGACACATGTGTCAGTGGAGAAGCTGTGGTCGGGGAACTCATCGGAGGCCTCATCGGTGTTGCCATGGTCTTGCTCACAGGTTGTCAAAGAAACCCAGTTGCAACAAGGGCTTGATTTCTCACTGATTTTATATGCGTGGAAGAACGAGTAGTGCTTTCTTTCCTTGTTTTTTTTTTTTACTGCCTCTTCGTTTTTTATGAGTGCTAACAACATATTTTTAGAGAGTTGTTTCTTCTTTTCTTGATGGTTTGGATGAGGCTCCTCCGATTTGTATTTGTTTTGAGTTGCTTGAATTGATTTTCAAAGGAGCCCCCCTGCATCTCTAATTGGTTGGTCTTGTGTTTCCTTTCTCATATTTATGATTTGGATGATCTGTGATGTGATTACTGATGCTTTATTTATCTACTTTGGAGTGACTTTATAGTTTACTTTTAGACTAACTGAGCAGTAGCCCAATATCCAATGAGGGATGGAAAAAACTACTCCTGATCTTTAGCATTGGTTGTGTTTCTTATTTGTGATGACTCTCTTCATGTCCCCCCTGCTTGAGATCTTGAGATGTTTCATTTACTTGAATAAAATAAAGATCGGTTTCTACGCTTTTGATCAGATGTTCTGCTTGTGTCACATTTTGCACCATAAATTCAAGGAGCTAATATGAGATTACTGTTGTGTTTACTACTCGTGGGAGCTTTGAAGATATTAAAGTATCGTAGTTATCTAAATTTCTGTCATTTAAACTATATCACAAAGATGAGCGTGGTTATACAAGTTCATACACTTGTATTGTGCTCTTTACAGAAATTATGGTGCGAACTATTTTGGGATAATAGGCACCTGTTCTCATACTGGATTATTTGATTTTGCTTGGAATCCTATGAGTCTAACTCCAGTCTTTACCTTTATCATCTTATGTTGCATGGATTTAACAGCTCATGCTGGCTATTCGCCTCGAATAATGGCGTGTTCCACTTGGTTGCTCACCAAAGACTCTTCATTCCTTGCTCTGGGAATGAAAGGTTATGTGAATTGCATTATTTTGATTCCAATATTCATCAACGAGTTGTTTGGTTTTACCAGATCAGAAAGAACAGCATATATTCCGAAACAAAGACAATTGAAAAGGTGATTGGTGTTGTCCTTTTTTTTTCTATGGTGACATGACCTACAGGTAGTTAGAATATACTCTCGCAGGCAAAGCACTGCATCTCAAGCAAAATATTTTGCCTCATATGGTGGAGTCAACCTTTGGTTCTTTCAGGTATGAATGAATGTGCTTTGTTGAGTTTGAGGGATCTTTAATTCCCAGCAATAAAGTCCTTGTTGATGACAATTCTTATGAGAGCTTCTACAAACAACATTTCTCAAGAAAAAGAATTGGTATTTTCAAACACATTATGATCATGGAAATGTCATGAACATTTTGTGCACTGTTGTCATTACCTTACACTGTTGCCCTATTTAAAAGTTTGTGTTGCCAACTCATTTGTGTTTATCTGCACACTGCTTAATCAGGATGTTCTGCATGCATAAAGATCTCTGAATCTCAAATTCAATGAAATGTGTTTCTTTTTTCTGAGTTTCGCCTTGGTACTACATCAAAAGTAGGTGTTGCTTTTCTTGTGTAAGGTAGATATTCACCAAAGAATGCTGGCAAGTCATATGATGTGGGGAATGTTATTTTTTTTATTTCATCAAATAGACTGAGCAAGTTTGTGGCTAAAGTTTACATAAGGGGAAAAAAGTAAAATAGAGGAGGAATTTCATCCAATGTAATTTGGATTTTACGTTTTTTTCTTACAGTTCGTGATATAAGATAGCCTGCACATTCGGTGTGAATTAATATTCTTTCTCCTCTTTTGGTAAAACTTTCATGTGAATATGTACTGTATGAAGAAAAGTAAACCTTCAAATGAAGAAATGCAAAGTATGATACCAAACCTCCTCTTAGTAGAATGGGAGAGGTACCCCCTCTTTAGTGAGGGGATTTAGGTTCGAGTTTTACCACCTGCTAATAGGGAAAGATTTGACAAAAAAAAAAATACATAAAAAAAATTACCTACCAAAAAAGAAACTATGTCCATTTTGTGCATCAATGCCTGTTATAGTTTATGGTATTTGATTTGTTACAGCAATACATATTGCATGAACAGGACAATGCTGCGTGTTAAACTTATAGAAACAACATTTAGTAAGACATCTGTTTTTAAATGTCCATTGTGACAGTATTGGATGTAAAGGATAATATATATAAAATCATCTGATGCAGATAATATGGTAGAATACAAATGCATCTTTGATACTTAACAGATTCTTGCTGATAGGTACCTTATCATCCCTTGAATTTGAATAAGTATTGCATGATACATTGTTTTGTCTTGTACTCAAACTCTGTGTTTTTTCAAATAGACCACTTTCTTTCAATATGGAATCAAATCTGGCAGGGTCATTCTTTAGAGTGAAAAATGTTGAAGATGTTGAGCAGGACTTAAATGGTTATCAGATTATATGTTTCATGTGTGATCAAATTCTTCAGTTTAAGCTAAAGAAATGGTAATTTTGAAGAATCTTGGATAAATAAATATGATGAATGAGGTTGGAAGAAAATAATATTCACTGCAGTATATGTTCTAGTATGTGAAATCAATCTGCGAGTTATAATAGGAAATTCATAAGACTGGTAACAGGATACAAAGCCAACATGAACATAGGTGCCTAAACATAAATGTGTATGCTTTGTGGACAGGAAATGGTTAATGATGCAGTATTGAGCTAAAGATGTGGAAATTTTGAAGGATCTTGGATTAAAAGTATGATGCTTGAGGTTGGTTGAATTATTCTCAACGGAATGTGAATTCTAAATTGCACGTGGGACCAAGGAAGGCAAATTCTGTCAAATCCCACGGCCTGGACCTGAGGCTTTCTTGAAGGGATTTGATGAGAAGGAAGTATGTCCAGAAATACCTGGTCGACAATCCTATGTTTTCTCAAAGTTTTGAAAATAATCAGTCAGCATAGAAAGGGGAGGAAGATTCCAGGGTTTGCTATGTTTCTGGAGAGTGGGGTTCCTTTAGCTGTGGTTAGATACTTCTGTTGTGGTATTTGTATCTTGACCACTGCCTTTACTTCTCATTTTCCTTTGTTGTCTTTTATGTAACCTCTCTGTTGTTTGACCAGTTTTTAATAGAACTTGGTGACATCTACCTTTTCAAAATAAATAAATAAAAAGTCTGTCTTGGTTCTTAATGGGAATGGGGATTCCACAATTAAATAGGCAGTAGGTGAACCTTGCTTCTCCTTTACGGGCGTGCACGTGTGTGTGTGCGCGCGCGTGCGTGTGTGTGTGTGACTGAATTTCTCTATTTAGACTTCCATTATGTTCTGGAGCTATTTCTTATCTACCCTGCTTTCATTTGTTGGATGTATTTGTAATGATGTGTGTGTGTGATATTTGGTGGACGACTCCCCCCCCCCCCTCATTAGAAAAGAGGTTGAGATAGAAATTACTAAAAGACTGAAGCACAGGTTTAGGGTGTGTTCTTTCTCCCCATTGATAATGTGGATGAGTGAAGGGTAGGGAAGCTCAGGAAAGAAGAGAGAATTTTACAGTCTTCCCAATCTTCCCCAGTGATTTATCATTCTCCCTCTTGAAAAGAACATGCTTTTAAAATTATGTTCTTGGATGACTCTTACAGTAGGCTTCACTTAATTCAGATTTTTTTTCTGTGATTTCCATGGTTTCGCTATATTGCAGTTGACTGATGATGATAGGTTTGATGATCATCTATCTAAAAGATTAGTGTTCACAATGGGATGAGGAAGGAATCGGGCAACCAAATTTCTGTCCCTCATAAATGTGTAATGAGTATGAGGTGCTATTAAAAAAAAATGTTCCAAGTATTGAATTGCTCCTGGGTAGTCTTTGGATACTTCCTCAAAAGTAATTGCTCCTAGGTAGTCTTTGGATACTTCCTCAAAAGTAAAGCTAGAAAAATTTGATCCAACTCATTGTTGGTAAAATGTTGTCTTCCTTTGTAGCTAGTAGGCCTAGGGTGCTAAGAATGCATGCAAGGACATGGACATTTATACACGAAATATGAAATCACATCTTTGGCAGGTTGGTAGAGGTAGCCTTTCTTTACTAGAGGGTTTTGGGTTCTAGTCTTTTGCCTACTAATAGGAGAAGATTTAATTAAGAAAACACTTGTCACACAAGTATTTATACAAGAAATAACAAGAAACCAGCACTCAACTCCGACCAAACTTTGTGTTTAAGGATCCTTGGTGAAAACTGAAATGCTGGTATTATTATCTTTTTCTCACTAATCACACAAAAGTAGTGACTTGTTGGACTGGGCTATATCTTATATGCATTACTTTGTAAGTAGATGCACAGGTTTTACCATTACATGCCACCTGCAAGAGGGTTGAGCAAATTTAGGTTGATTGTTAACCATTGGGAGCAGGCTAATTTGAGTTGAGCCATTTCCATATATTATTCTCATATAATGCTTTTGTATGCACAACATGTCATTGTTTTACTAGGCACATTATCCTGAAGAAGTTTAAGTGATTTAGCCTATTTAGTGGTGGCATCAATACATATGGAGGGGCAATGAAGCTTCTTTTTTTTTGTTGCATAAAAGGGTACAGTACACATTGGACCTTTTTTAATAAATCAAAGTATTGGGGACTGTAAAAAGACTGCATAAACAATTGCCCCTGATATTTATAATTTTGTTATGGCATTTAGCACATGCTCTGTAGGTGATTCTATGCATATGAGGTTTTTCCAACTAGCAGTGTTTCTTTTTGCCTAAATAAAATAAAAAGAAAAAGAAAAGAGAGGATGTCCAATTATCCTAGCATTACATGATCATCCTTTTTTTTGGCCTCTATTACCTTATATTTCCTTTCAATCATGTTTAAAATCCTCATTTGCTTGGTCAAAGAACATTCAGGCTATTCTCTAGCTTACATAAGCATTAAGGAAATATTTCACAAATATATCCTACTGTATTACAGGGAAACTGAAGAAATTCTCCTGTCCTTGTTTAGTATTTGTTCAAAGAAAGAGAGGCAGAAAGCTGAGGCGATCCATGCAGTTTACAGCCATCCCATTCAATGAATCATGGCTAGGTGTAGGGTTGCAACTCAAACGGCTTGGGTCATGTTAGAACTCATTTCGAACTTAATTTGACCTTAAACCCGACTCAGTCCATATAAATCCAAATGTATATGTATTCATTAAGTCCCTGTTTGGATAGCGGAATTGAGTTATTCTGGATAGATAACTATGCTAGTATAGATAACAAATCTACAGAAATAAAAGTTTTTTTGTTTGGTTGTGTTTTTTTTATTCTTATTGGAAAATGTAAGAATAAAGGTTGAGTTGTTTGGTTAATAAAGAATAAAATATAAATAAAGTGTAAAAAGTTGATTTGACATGTGGCCCTTTGATGTATAAGAGGTATTGATAGGTGATTTGATGTGATAAGATGTAAAAAGTTGATTTGACATGTGAGCTTATGAGAATAGATAAATTGAGTATAGTTTATCCTAGGGGTTACTTAGAATTGTTATACTTTCTTATACTCATTTAAACTGGCTTAGTAATATCAAATTATACCCTGCAAATAAACAACCATTTTCCTATTCATTCTTATACCACCTGTATACTACCCTTATACTCGCTTATTCCGTTTCCCAAACGGGGGCTAAGGTTTGCCCAGGTCCAAGTGGAACCAAACAGTTAAAACCTTAAATCTAAATCTATCCAAAAGTCGAGTTGGATCGGGGATGGTCAACCCAAGTTGTACCCTTTGTTAGGTAGTGAGCCATGGAATAATGTGATACAAATGTTCTAAAAAGTGTTAGGCGCTAGTCCGACGGTTTAAGAGAGACTATAGATTAATCAGCTAGGCGGGAATTAATCGGAGATTAATCAATCACTTTTTAAATATAAATGTAATTCATATGCATATACATATTACATAAATCATAATTTTAGACTATAAAATAATAATAAAGTAACAATAAAACAAAATTAATAATATAAACATAATAGGATAGCATAAAAAAAATTAATTAACAGGCTTATAATATGTAAAATAACTTAATATCTTATTAGTCAACTAGGGATTAATTGGAAAAGCGGCTAGGCGCCAAGCGCTGCAAACAAAGACTACCTAGGCCTAGGCGGGGGATTAATCGGGGCTTAGAAGAGATTTTTAGAACATTGTACAACCTCCTACACTTCATGATACGAATTGTGAGATTAGTGCGTCTTCTCTTGTCAAATTCAATAAATTTTTGTTTTCACCATTTATGTTCCATTTAGTTGTCTGATTTGACGTTTCCAGGGAGTGACAAAAGATGGGGCCAATTTTTGCGCTAATATGATGAACACGTATTTAAAATTATCAAAGAATTTACATGTTAAAAATGTGATGTGACATGTGTCGGTCCCACATTAAGGGCAGATGAGCATTGTACGATTTAATACTGACTTTAGATATCATCTTGAGGTTTTTGGTCTAATCAATTCAAAGAGTCATTTTGGCAATTCAAACATGTGTTTGATAGCTTGGTGGAGAAAAAGGGACACCTCTTTCTTGAGGGACATCTATTACAATTAATGGTGTGTTCTACCATACGTTAGGTGCGTTATAGGCCATTAAACTCTTGTGATGTGCTTCCAAGTCCCGCAGGCCAAAGATTAATTTTGATTGTTAGGGACCTCATAACCTATCAGGACCCTTGCACTACATTATTTTGATGTTTATGATCATTCTAACATAAATAAGGATAATTGATTTTTTTTGTTTAGTTATCTTTTGAATTATTTTATTAAGAAATATAATAATAAAAATTTTGTTGTTTGGATAAAATATGAACAAATAATGACAATTGATTTGTAAAAAGTGATGACAATTAATTTGATAATAAATCCATATATTCTTTTGGGTTGCATAATCTAGAATAGCTTAATTCCATGAGTTGAAATCTATATATCATTTTATACCGGTTAATTCTGACATATAAATTCTTATTTATTATAGCATTCCAAACACCCATTTTGATGCTACTCTGACTAATTCTCACCTATTCTCGAATCAAACAAGGACCAAAAGAATACATATACATATCTCACGACACATTTCATCGTATCTGCTTGCCATTGCGAATTCGTGAGGGAAAATATAACAGGAATTGCTTCATGTAATCATTATTTCCAGCCCTCATGAGAGACATGCTTCATTAATGTTAAGTTATTTCCTTATTTGCACAATTTATTAGATTATACAGTCATTTTTTTATTAAGATAAATGCTTTTTGTTGCATGAAATATAAATTTTTCAAAACATTAAAACATGTGAGGGCTACAATTTGCAAGTCCCAACATGTTGGATTGGGTTAGAGCTCAATCCAAACTCAACCCAAAGATGTAGGAGATCAATCCAATCCAACTCAAAATGACTCTTAAACCTGAGATGAGAAAATCAATATGAACCCAACCTATGGAGCCCGAATTTGCCTTGAGTTTAGTAAAGCTCAAATCCGACTTTCAAAAGAATGTTATTTTAAATCATTCAAATTTCCCAATAGTAGCAATAAAAAATAATCAGCCAATCAATGGATAGATTTTTCAAAGTATATACTTGTTTAGAATAGTAATATATTTTTTAAAAATGAAATACATACTTGAATAAAATGAATGAATTTTTTTTTATTTTGTAATCGAGTATACAAATCTAATCCAATATATGCTAGATTAGAGAGAGAGAGAGACACCTGACCCATTGATGGAGTGGACCAACATGCCCAAAAAGCACAACAGAGAATTTTATATTTGATTTGAAAGAAAAAAATTCCCCCCTGAATAAGCATATCCAAAAGAGAAACTTCATGTCAGCCCCCCAAAAACAAAGGGAACTGATTAATGAAAAAAAAAACACAAGATATCCTTTCATCTAGTTCTTCTGAGTCTAGAAGCAGTAGAAGAAACCTACCAAAAAAACAGAAGGCAGAATTACAAACCTCACTTCTTCTTTGTAACATCCAAGCTCAACTCCGAAAGGTTCAGCAACAGCTCATCAGAGTTTAAGTACGCCCTGTTGGCCGAGTGTGAGATAGTGCTGGCTATATCCCTCGCGGCCTCAATCTTCCTCAGCGTGATGAATGCCGGATTGGTGGCAATGGCTTCTCCTATGAGCTTCGCACTTTGAGCTTCTCCCTAATAATATTAAAAAAGAGATGAAACATGAGGTTAAATATGAGCACCTCAAAAGTGAACATGTTCACAGCCGATACTGAGAAACTCGATGTCTCTTGCATTTAAATGATCTTCAACTACAGCCAGACAGACTATGTGGATATGGGTGCGCACACAAATTGAACGTATCAAGAGACTAGATTATACTCAGCACAAAACATCAAGTTGTCGATTCTGAATTTACCTGTGCTCTGATGATAGCACTTTTCTTGTCCTGCTCTGCTTTTTCAACGATGAACTTTGCGCGCTCAGCTTCTTGGGCAGCCACCTGTTTGGCTTCAATTGCGGCTGTGTACTCTTTTCCAAAGGTCAGCATTGTGATAGAAACATCATCTAGGGCAATGTTAAAGTTTGCCGCCCTATCCGTCAGTAACATCCGTATTTCCCTACTGACAGCCTGCACAACAAATAAATGGCATTATGCGGTCCCTGTGAAGTCATCTAATCAACCAACACCACCACATTTTCTTTTTAGTGTTAAAATAGATCACTTCCATGTTTTTATTGATACACCCACCCAAGTTGGTCAGAGAATACAAATGGCTTTGTCCAACATGGATAGTTTGATGCTTGCGATAGAGCATGTCATGTAACTAACAACTATGGTGAGCAAGAGGATCGACCTACCTCTCTCTGAGTTAGCAGTTGGCTGGCATTGTACTGTGCTACCACAGCTTTCAGAGTTTCATGAATAATTGAAGGCAGGACTCTCTCATTGTAGTTCACCCCAAGAGTACGGTAAACCGTAGGTAACTGATCCGGAACCGGCCGAGTGAGAACTCGAAGACCAATCTTAACCTGTTTAAAAGGAAAGGCAAAGATAAACAACTCAGACAGGCATGATCATTCATGGCCCATAAGGCCTTTTCATTCATAAATTCAGATGAAAATAAAAATAATAAATAATATATATTATAAGAACCACTAATAAAATTCTACCAACAATAAAATAAAAGATCAAACCCATTTAATCCCAATGAATTTTTTTATAATAAAATAAAGGACCCCACCCACATCCCTATAACCCACCAAAGAAAGATAAAGAACCAAAAACAAAATAATAAAAATAAAATTCAAATGAAAATATACCCAATCTTTGATAACAATAATTATTAAAAATTATTTAAAATATGCATTAAAGCTATAAATTTTCTGAAATCTAATGAGATTTGTTGAATGTGTAATTTATATTATTTTTTAATTAATTTTAATTTATTTGTTAGAGAATCTGTTAATATATCAAATAATATAAAATCTACCATCTATTTAAAATCTTAAGATAAGATTAGGAGAAGAAATATTGGTTTTGGATAACAATGGACTTTAATAAATATGTTAGTGGTAAAGATGTAAAATTGCATTACGTATACTTGAAAACCCTTTCAGATTAGTATAATAGACAGACAGACAGACGGATAGATAGATAGATAGATAGATAGATGAGTAAATCGGCTTGATCAAATTTTAGTTCAGCATAAAATGTAGTACCACATTCATAGAAATTGTCATTCGATAGACATATACTGAAAGCCTATTGCTGGTTATATTATATACTAGTGTTCCATGTAAGGGTTCAGGTTTCAACAATGCATACAAGTAACAATAAGTCATCATGAAATATTCCTATAAATGGCAAAACAAAAGCTAAACTATCACAATGCTATCCTACAAAAGACTGACAAATTGAAAGTGGCGCCCATCCAGAAGTTCAACATACTGATGAGCACATGGCGCATAACACATTACCCCAGAATCAAACTCTACAAGAAAAGTGTCAAAAATGGTCATCACTTATATAATGATGACCGTCTCATAGGACAAAACCACTTCTTTCTTCTTCATGATTAAAATGCACACAGATATCACACATACTTTTCTTACATTCAAAAGACTCTTTATTTTTCACATATTAATTTTATTCTCTGGATGCAACCCAGTGTTCCTGGATTTCATATAATGACCACAACACTGACAGCCCCACAAGTCAATCAGAAAAAAATAGATCTAAAGAGCAAAAGTACACAGTGCTTCATGATGATGCAGTCTTCACTGTAGATACATGTCCAGTTGCGTTGGATGGGCTACTGTGAGTTATATATTGTGTTGAGATATGACATATGTAACTTAATTCCATTTGTTTCCAATAACAGGATACCTCTGTTTTATTTTATGCGTTATAATAGATGGATGTATGATCATCTATGATTCTGTTGTGAATGGCCATTTTTCATCAGACAGACCCTGAAACTTCTAGTTTCCAGCTATGTACCCAAGGTAAGAATCAATTAAATTAAACCCACCTGGCTATTCAATCACAAACCAAGTAATACATGAATAATGCAACATGGTGTTAAGGAAGCAAGCTCTTCAACATGGCTTCACCGTGAGGTCATTCTATAGGCCTCAATGAGGACCCTCACGTGATATCACTGCTTCTTGCTTCGCCAATCAAGAGCCAATATCCTATTAAAGATTCGGCGTTACAAGTGGCTTTCTCACAAGACAAGGTTCCCCTAAAAACCAAGCTAAATGGACAAATGACAATAACATTGTTTGTGCCCTTTGTGTGTGCATGAAGAAACAACAGATCACTTATTTTATAAGTGCTCGCACAACGCTCATATTTGGCTAAAGATGGGGGTGACCCTTGGTTCAAGATGTGCTTTCAATAACCTTGATGGTATGTGGGAATGGATCCAAAGGAGAAGAAAGAAAGGAGACCATTACAACAAAGAAAGTTTCAATATCTCACCCCACAAGCAGTGTGTTGGGGTATTAGGTATATGGATTGCACAGGACGACTGCATCTTCCAAGGGAAAAGACCCTATGTAGAAAATGCTTGGGCACTTATAAAAGTTACTCTCTGTTCTTAAGTCAAAGTTCTTGTAGAGACTCTCATTCTGGGATCATGGGGGAGTACATGTAAAGGGGTGTAGTGTTTTTGTTGAAATATTTTGCAAAGTCCTCTTCTCTGGGCCTCACTTTTGCTCCGTTTATTGTTTTTTCCATATTTTCTTTGGAGATCCCTAGTCTCCTTGTTTGAGGGGAAAGATCAATAACATGATTGTTCCAATCTTTTCTTCAATAAAAAAATGACGTGAATAACACCAAGATTGGGTCAACCCCCATTGTTCAGGTCCATAAAATGATGCTAAAATAAATCAATAGAGAAGAGAAAATGGAAAGGACTTCAGTGCAAAAGGATTCAGAATCAAGCATTTAAAAACTGCTGTGTGTTACTTTGTAATGGTAAATTTCAACACAATCAAACACATCTGCTCACTATTATAAAGGCTTGTGATCACCTATATTGCCCAAATCCCATAAAGCAACCAGTTTGGCTTCTCAGAAACAAACAGCATGATTTTGTTTGTCAAACAATTTATTAGCTCAACATTATATATAGAAGATGCAATTTTTCAGCAGTTTGAACCTACTGAATATGTGAGATCAGAAACCTTACCATTTGGAGGTCTCTGCTTCCAGATGTACTCTCCACAAGATGAGGACGAGCACGGATGTCATAAATGATGGGCCTCTCAAACCAAGGAAGCTTCAAATGTGTCCCTTCAGGATAGACCTGAAAATAAGTAATGTCAATCATTGATGGAAGTACACTACCACATTACAAAGTATGAAGTTTGAATAGAAAGTAAAACAGGAATGAGTGTTTGTTGAGAGGTAGTGATTATTTTTTCTCCCTCTCCTTTTGCTCCCTCTCTTAAACCTTCCTGGTTTAGAGCCAATTTAACATAAAAACACTTAAAAGAGAAATAAAGGCCATGTAATGTTGCAAGTAACGAGAATGACGAAAAGTAAAAATACCAAGCATGCAAGATGTACTCTAAAAAATCCTCAACAGAACAAACACAAATTATAACACAAAAACATACTGCACGACATTCTACGGCATACACAATATTCACAGGTTACCTAATACAGACACTAATATCATGTGAACCATGCCAACAAACAAATCAAGCAAATGAACATCAAAGTGATCCACGCACACACGAGTTATAAAAATTTCAAAAATTAAAAAATCCTCAATCTAAAGCTGAAGCATAACTAGAATGGACAATTACGGAAGATACACACATCTCCAAAAATGCAAAGGTCACCTATTCCATCATTTACATGCTCCATATTATATTGCCATGGAACAATTTCAGATCTCACAACACCAATGCGATACATGAGACTCTATACACTCTGAAACCACAGTTTCTTTCATTTGTTCGATTATTTGGTGATTTCAGATGGTCGATGATAATTTGGAAGAATGTATGGACATTGAGCAGCATGATATCTCATAAATGCATCGATAACTACATCCAAATATCAAACCCATGGGAGAAGGATGGAGTTTTTGCCTACAGATTAGCTTCAAAATTAAAGAAACATTGTAAAACTCGCCTGAAGTACAAATTCATCCTTCATATACATCAATCAACTACTTGGAGCATCCATCCTTCATATACATCAATCAACTACTTGGAGCATCTCCATCCATGCTCTATAGATGCATTATAGAGCACAGTAGCACACCAATTTTGGAAATCTCATTTGAGTACTAACATTAAGAGATTCATGAATGAGCCTTCAAATTTGGAGACTCCTTATTTTCCTTTTTTATTTTAACAAAAGAGTGTAACTCTTATTATATAAATTCATTGGTATGGTTAAAAAGACAGTCGATATGTTTAAAATGAGACCAATATTGAATATATTCAAATATATAATTTTATAACATCACTAATTATTTTTCATTGATATCATCCTGATTCAATTCATATTTATTTGTGTTTATTTATTAAAATATTATCTAATTTAATTGAAGATGACAATAATAGAAAATATTTGTTCATGATGAAAATATAACACCAAAATAGAATAGAGTTGGAAATAGAGATTGGCGATTGTAGTAGTTTTAAAATGATGCTTAAAAAATACTTTATCATTTTTTATGTATAGACCCCTGTGAATGCAGCGAGCCAACCATGTCTTTTGGGTTAGATCTCAACACCTACATAACAATAAAGAGAACAAAAAACTATACAAGAGAACACACAAATTTACGTGGTTCGAAAAATTTGCTCACGTCCAGGAAGGAGAGTAAAAAAACGATTCACTATTATCAAGTAATCGGATTACAAAATCTCTGAGCCTCTCTCCTCAGTGCTTCCCTTCTCTCAAAGAAAAAAAAGCTATACAGGGCTGTCTCTCACAGAAATAAAATCTCTTAACCCTAACAACTAAGAGACTAAATAAATAGGGTTAAAATGAGAGGAAATTATGAAAATACCCAACCCTAAGCCTTCGTGAATAGGCGCATTCATGCTAGAATGTAAGATATCTCACAACACCCTAGGAGATGCTTTTATGTGAGAACCCATTATCTCAAAACTAACACAAACATTAAAAATTCTACAACCCACATTTAGTAACTACATCGATAAACGCAGTTCTTATTTGCAGTCCCGCGTTTGGCCTCATATCCGTGTTGAAGTATATATATTGTATCGTTGGATGAATCACGTAACATTTCACTTTTTCTATAAGTGGATACACACAATTCATTGTTCTATATATTAAATTTTTTTACAAAGATTCATATTCATTAAATAAGCAATCCACCTTCATAATAAAAAAAAAATCAAAACATGTGAGAACTGCATGTGAGGCTACACAAATGTCTATCCCCTAACATTATCCCAAAAAAATAAAAATCAAAGCATCAAACACAAAAAAATGAACTACAAAAAATTCCTGACTCATCAAAACAAACATCCAAAAGATGAAATATAGAGCAGAAAAAAGAAACCAAGGCGCAGCAATGCATTCACCAGAGAACGACAAAATTCAAGAGAGGGACCTTGTCTTTGATGCCTCCGATACGGTTGAAGACGATCGCGCGGTGCCCTCCCTCGACGTTGTAGAAGCTGTTGGAGGCCCCGTAGAAGAGGATCGTCCCCGCCGCCACCGCCTTCACCAGCGCCGATAGACCGCCCGCGTTGGGCACGTTCGGCATCTTCGCGTTCTTGAAGCTCATCTCGACCTGCGAAAGCACGAAACGCGGGTCAGGAACCCTAGATTGTTGTGATTGGAGTGTCGTCGGAGGTCGAAGTGAATGGTCTCTCACCAGGATCGGAGGATCGGAGTGAGTGAAAGAGGGTTAGGGTTTTAGGTAATATAGAATTTGGGGGAAGTTTTGGGTACTTTCTTGAGGGAAACGAAAATGGAGGAGACGAATGGTGGGCCGTTGGATGCAGATGTCGATTGATCAGGACCGTACAATGAATTATGTGCTTCTTTTGGAAACTATTTCAGAACATTTTTATGGTTTTGAAATCCGGACCGTCTGATCAAATATATGGATGGTGTGATTTGATTAGCGTGGTAAGAGCCCAATTGACCGAGCTAGTTAAACATTCAACCGGTTTGTCTATGCTGCTCTCTTCATCAAAGCATATATATCGTTTGACAATGTACGAGGTATATATCTTGTTTTTTTTATATTTATTAAAATAAATTTTATTCAACTTAAAATGAAGTGATATACATTATTCATCAAACACACACATTGTTAAATGATGTTTATTATTTAAAAATAATAATTAATAATAATAACATTTGAGGTTTATGTTTTGAACTATAAAATATACAATGTCTCTTGCCATGCATAAACTCTTCGCATTTTGTACACCACCACCATCTTTTTTCATCATTTGAAAGATTTTATTCACCTTTGAGGTTCAATTATTCAATTCCTCCAAGGGTCCCAAAAGGCTCGAAAGCCCTTACCAGTTTTTATGGTTTATGTAGATGTCAACCAAGTTAGATATATATGTAGTTATATAGTTTTTCAAAGTTTAATCTTTTTTATTTTTAAATATTCAATAAATGTAAATATTTTTCTCAACATTATATTTTCAATTTGTGTTATTTTAAAATTTATATAAATATAAACAACTTAAAATTAAAAAAAAAGAAATAAAATATTTAAAATCTGAGCCCGCATGCCAGCCTGTGAGCCCACAGACCCGGGCCCAGCCCGTTAGGCCCATTCAAGCCCAGGCCTTTTTTGGCCTCGGGCCGCCCAACCCGGCCCATGTCCAATGCATATTTGTATAGAGTTATAATACCCAGACCCCAAAATATAAGCATTACTCACAAGTCCCATGAGGTTTCATCATCTCATTGGTTGACTTGTTGACTTTTCAAGAAGGGTAAAATGGAAAAATACAAATTTGACATTCATTAAAAATCTATTTCATTAACCCAAATCACCCCATTTTATGTATTCAGTTATGACTCTTCCGTGTGAATCTTATCCATTTAGATAAAAAAAAAATCCTCATTCGTTTAGTTGAAAATCTACTTTTGTTCCATTTCGTCAATCCTTTGCGGCCGGCTCGATGTTTTTCCACCACGAACAGATCGATCAAGCACTGAACAATGATCTTGGAATGGTTGCTCCCCATCGAATTGGAAGCTTTGCTTTGATTTCAATTATAGTTTTTCTCTGTTTTTGAAAAATGTTATTTATGAAAAGAGAGAGAGGGGGTGGGGAGGCAAAATGATTATGTAACATTTATGTGATTATCACTGTAATAAAATATAACAGTGTTACATAAATGTAACAAAAATATGTGAATGTAACAGTCTTATGATATTTATGTTAAAAAATGTTACAGAAACAAAAAAAAAGAGGAGAAGAATGCAGTAGACTCACTCCCCTGCAAAAGTAATTCAAACATTTGATCTTAATGACTAGTTACATTGTAATGTAACCATATTGCATATATGTATCTATTTTGTAGCAATAGACACATGTAATTGACTGTTTTTTTAGAGAAGGTAATAATTTGCTACACCATGTAATTGACTGTTACATTTACGAATCGTAACAGATATAAATCAACACACGCATGCGATTGATTGTTACATTTACGAATACGAATGTAATAAAAATAACACAAATATGAAAAATGAATATTTACATAATAAAAAAATGTAACAGTAACATCATACAAACTATCCATATATAAATGTACCAGTGTCGAGTGTTACAATTAAGATATAAGAGCAAAAACAAATCAAACTGTGGAACATGACATTCAATACATAAAATCATTCGTGTTTAAAATTTAAAACAATCAGCAAAACACAACTCGATTACTAATCCAATAATGTCAAACATGATCCGATAGACATTGAGACGAAATCCAAATCGAAAAAAAAATGAATCTGTGACTTCAAATTCCTCTAAAGTAGAAATTAGGGCCGTGAAAATTCGTCAAGCAATATGAGGGAAAATTGATGAGGAAAAAATAAAAAAAAGTGAAAATAAATGTCTCACAGATGGTTAAAAAAAGTAAAACATAATTGTCTCTTCATTTTCTTAGGATCAGTTATAAAAAAAAATCATACAGGGGTATAACATGTATTGAACATATATCACCTCACTATGCCTATAATGTTGGGCCTAAAATACATTATTCATTTGGATACTATTATTGATATGAAATTTTCACATTTTTATATTATTTTCAAAGCAGGAATATTCACATTCAATCAATATTCATTGTAGGGGGCCCTTGTTTCCACCCAATAAATTACTCAGCCCACACTCAAATTTTTAATTTTTTTGATAAAGGAACCCACCCCTAGCCTTGTTTCTTCCAAAAAAAGTTTTTCTCTCTCGCCCCCCCCCCCCCCCCCCCCCCGTCCTCTCTCAAAATGAAAGGTCCGAATGAGGGGCTTGGCGGTGGTGGAGAAGGATATGCGACCACCGCTGCCATCCAATGGAGGAGGAGAGAGTTCTTCTACGTCTTTATCGTCGGGTAAGGTCGGGGTTTTAGGGGGGTTTGGATTTGGGTTTGGGTTTGGGTTTGGTTGATTTGGTGGATTTGAAGGAGGAGGACATGGTGGTGAGCATGGCAGAGACGGAGAGCTTCTCTTCCGGCTTTGGATTCGACAAAGACGAAGAGGAATTGGAGGAGGAAGAGGTCTTCATCCCATTGACTACTGCGGCATCCCCCTTTTGTACATGGAGTTCATCGTCGACGAACACGTGGTCGCTGCCAGCATCAACATGGCCCAGGACGCTAGGCATTGGAGGCAGAGATGGGTCTGGGTGGCGCGACCGGTGGAGAACGTTTGAGAGAGACGAGAGGGTGAGAGAGAGTGAGATTCGAAAGAGAAAAGGTTGGGGTGGGTTCCTCTGTATAAAAAAAATTAGAATTTGGGGTGGGTTGAGGAACTGAAGGGGTGGAAATAAAGCTCCCCTTCATTGTATTACTACCTATGAAATAGTAATGAAATCTCCTCGTAGACCAGTATCGTTTGGACACTGGTCAATATGGTGCAAAGCATGAAACTTCATCTCGTCACGACACTTGTTTTGCATAAACTATACTGGGGTTTATAACTATTATAAGAATAGATAAGTATATTTATGGAATAAGTGATTTCTTGTTTGATCGTGTTTTTAATTATTCTCATTGTAAAATAAATAATAAAGTTTTTTTTCATTGGTTGACCATAGATAAGTTATGAATAAAATGTGAATAAAATGCGAATAAGAATTATAAAATGTGAAAAAATAATTTAACATGTTGGTCCCCTTTATCAGAGGTAATGAAAGTTGATTTGAAAGTATGACCCTTTATATCAGTGAAATGAATTGGATTGAATAACACAATTCTAAAGGGAACCTGGAATACAAATATCAGCTTATTTACATATATTATGTCATAGCTATGCCCATTCATTCCTTCTACACAAATAGTTTTGTAGGCTTATTCTTCCCTCATTCCCTACTATTCTCCCATAATTCATCTACCCAAACAGCCAAGTATATAGGTTATGGAACAACCAAAAAATTATATTAGCTTAAATGGGAATAACACATTTGAGCTATCTTATTTTATGTAAAGCACCCTTAGCAATCATGTTTACTAAACGAGAAAAATGCTAGGAACACTTTTTATTATTGGCATTTCAAATTACATCTCATATTTTTCTTTTTTCATTTCAAATTACATTCCACATGTTTTAATTTTTTTAAATAAATATTGCATCCATCAAAATTACATCCCACATGCATGTGCTTTTCATGTACACACACACGAACGAATAATCTAGTGAAGTCATACAGAAAATTCATGGATTCCACTAAACTAGAATACTATTGGATCAGTTAAATATGAGTGTAAAACAAAAAAATCTTGTGTGTATCAGTGTACAATTAACAAATGCATGACAAAGAGGACATATAACTCCAAAATCTCCCACGTGTCTCCACTCTGCTTTGTAGGATTTGGAGGCAACTGCAAACTTGAGACAGATCGACTACACTACAAACAATTAGGTATACCTAATAAAAAAAAACTCACCCAGAGTAATTGCTAATGAATGTCATGGTTGCAGTCATGGTTGCAAAGGCAATCTCTCATTTGATTATGCACTCTACTAGTGGAGTATATTGTTTTAGTGTAATATATATTCTCATATTATAATTTTTGCTCGAACAAAAAAAATTGATAAATAAAACACATTATGTACTGATTTTATAGGTATAGACTTCTTTTTTCATTCAAAAATAAGTATTTCATTAGACAAATATATATATTTTTAAAAATCAAAACAGTTGTGCCCTACAGACAAGGTTGTAAACGATATTGATGAGTTCGGATCCAGTTAGTTTTGGTACCATTAGTATCGATCTGTGCTACCAATTAATTGAATTACACAGCCTAATGAGCGAACTGCACAGAGAGTGACATTGCACACAACAATTAGTTGTGTAGTTAGATGATTCATAGGCTGTGTAGGTCGATTAATTGGCAGTGCAACTCGATACTGATGATACTCAGACCTGACTGAATCCGGACTCCTGTACATACGCATAGTCAGCAAAAACTCATCTTATATGCCTATTCTACCCCTAGACAAATTAACCCGAGCATTATTAACTCAATTTTTTTTATAGTCTAAAATACAGTCTTACATGCATCAATAGAAATCCAATGAAACATATGCATCGTTAGACAAGATATATATATTGTGAACTTTTTGTTACATTTACTAAAAATTAGTTCATGCAATTCTAAATGTTAGAAATGGAATGATATAGATTTTTCATCCAAACATATACATCATTAGATGATGTTTACCATTATAAAAAAAACACATATGCGGTCTATGTTTTGGATTGTAAAAAAGATCGATGCGCTTAACATTTTTCAATAGGACACATATATTCACATTAACAAGCGTCGTTTCCAGCCCCATTTCTTATTTTTTATAAAAGTCATTAGATGAGGTATACTATATGCGTCGATAAAAAATTAATGATACTCCCACCTCCTAAATTATGCATGCTCACGTTAACAAGGTATATGCCACCACCACCCTATCTTCAAAAGCCCACCACCCAAATCCAAAATACATATTTTTTTTACATTTCTAGGTATTTATATTAAAAATATATTCATAGAATTTATGTTTCTTTCTTTTGTTGTACCCATATATCACAATACTTGAGTATATACTTCATTTTTTTATAAATCTCCCGTCGTCAGCATGTACCTCGAGAGTGGATATATAAATGGATTAAATGAATCATTTCATTTTTTTCTAAGATATAATTTTTAAAAAATTCAAAACACAATGTTTATATATGTAATATGGAATTGAGTTTTTCTTTTTCTGCCGGAAATGAGCTTAACTGAACACGGGTTTTTCTTTCTGTTTATCAAGAAGATTATCTTTTCAATAATCAAACCCGGGATTTTTTTTGTTAGCTTCTATGTTAATACATAAACACTCCAATTATACTTGATTTTTTTTCTTTTAATTTTCATTAGTTAGTCCATTGCCTCCAGGGTTCCAATCCACTGAATATTTAAAACTTCTATATATATTTTTTATATTGATAAATAGTGGGATTTGAATTTAAGATCTCATCATTATAAATTTTACCATTAATGATTGAGTTATAGATCTAATTTTGGTGTGAAATTCATGTCCTGTCTGAGTTTGTTTGGTAAACTCACATGCATTTGTTTTGTGTTTCATCAATGCATTTGTTTGGTAAACACAACAAACAAAAACAGTTGTTCTACTTGTAAGGCATCTTTTGTAGGAATGACAAATTTAACTTTTGTGTTAAACCTTTCGTAATATGGGGGTGGTGAATGTGAAGTTTACAATGTGAGAAAATTATCTCATCAAACACCGTCTCAAGCAATTATTAGGTCGGGTCGGGGTGGCCCGTGCAATTGAAAATCCGGCGGGTCCTTATGGGCCCGGACCCTGACCTGGGCCGGGTCTGGGTCCGACCCGACCCAAACACGGTTTGCTATTATGAAAATTTTATATAAACATTGTCCATAGACAACATTATATTTGGCACAACCGTTTTGATTTTTTGTAAATATATATTGTTCAAAACAATAAACATTAACATATTAATTTAATGTAATATATATTTAAGGCTTGTCAATGGGTCGGTTTGGTTGTTTATGGGTTATAATTTATGGGTTTGGTTATAGACTTATATATACAAAAATGAGTTAAAACTTATACTTGCATAAAAAAAATACCTTGAATTTCAATACATAATGTATTGTTCGAGCAAAAATTGATCCATTTTGATTTTTTTAAAATATATATTGATTTAATGAGTATAAAAAATACCTAGAATTATACTAAGATACATAAGAGTATATACTAAGATAGTATACTCCACTAGTGGAGTAGATAGTTGACTGAGTGTTACAATAACACTTGTAAACAATTACTTTAGGTGTTTTTTTATTAGGTATACCTTATTGTTTGTAGTTTAATATGGGTGCCTCCAAAGCCTACAAAGGAGGGTACACGGGGGAAATTTTGGAGTGTCTTATTAGGTGCCTCCAAAGCCTACAAAGGAGGGTTGATACACATGGAAAATTTTGGAGTTAGAGGGATCTAAATCTTTTTTTTTTCTCCTACTTGTATCTTGTTTTACTCATTTGAGTCTGCCACATCATCATATATAATATCATATGGTTGTAAATGCATGAAATAAAATAAAAAAATTTATTCTCATGCATTTGCAATCGTTTGATTTTAAATGTGATGGTGTGACAAACTCACAAAGAAAGACAAGATATTAATATTGCTCCAAGGATGATGCTGAGCGAGTTGGAGACATTAATGAAAATCATTGAGAGATTTGAGGAAATCCAAATTTAGAGATATGTGTTGTATTGTTGGGAATATGTCTCAAATCAGTTGTACATGGTCAGGATATGAAGTCATTTGGGATGGACACCTAATTGACTAGATCATCAATTTGAAAAAAAATCTAACTTCTGATAAGATTTATTTAGATATTACAGAGATAGTTTGTTAAGATTTATATCTATAAATTCTCAAATACAAAGAATTTATAATTTGGTTTGGTTTTGGTATTTATGGAAGCCCTAATGAACGTTAAATGTGATAGTTAAAAGAGAGTTTCATGTAAGTATTAATGAAAATGTAATCTCTTATTTTGTAGATGCTCTCGTATTTTGTAGTCTCGTGGACATAGATTTATGCCAAACTACGTTTGTTTTCTACTTGTATTTGTATTTTTCTTTAATATCATATTTATTAGTGATTTTTGCATATATACCCCTGTTAAATTTTAATTTTGCAAAATACCCCTTCAAAAACCGACAGTGCAAAAATAGCCCTCCAAAACATTGAGTGAGTGCAATCGTATTCTTATACTTCACGCTAAAAAACTTTGGATTAACTATGGTTAAAATTTTAACTCCACGTACATTGACCTAAATGCCATTACTAATTCTGAAAAAAAGGATTTTTTGCATAAATATCCCTCTTAAAAAAAAAGTTTCCATCATTACTAAAATATCCTTGAAATTTTAATAAATTATTTTTTGTATAAATACCCCTCTTAAAACCTGTATTTGTGGAATTATCCCTATTATTTTTACACAAATACCCTTGAAATTTTAATAAATTGTGCAAATTTACCCTCCGTCAGTTATAGTTAGGAACGCAAACCGAACCATGATTAGATTCTTAACCCTACACTATAAAATTATCAGTTTACCCCTCATTTAAATCACACACCCTACTCAACCTTGTATGAAGAAGAAAGAGATAAGGTTGAAGGAGGAATGAGGAACTAGGGTTCGACCATCCAAACAGAGCATGGGGGGGGGGGTATTTTGGACTATTTACATGTGATTAACGATCACCAATAGAGATATTCTAATCAATCCTCATTAACACTAATCTCAAGGCAAATTTGCACGATGTATTAATATTTCAAGAGTATTTATATAATGCTGAAAATAAAAGGAATAATTATGCAAATACGGATTTTAAGAGGGGTATATATGAAAAAAAAACAAAAAATATATAACTTACTTTGGGTAGCCTAAGAGTACAAGGGTCATTTCGATGCCTATAACGGAAAGAAACGAAAAATATTAATCTTATCAGACGGAAACTCACTTAAAGTTTTCAAGAGGTATTTTTTCACTATGAGTTTTAGTAGGAGTATTTTGATAAAATTAGAATTTAACAGGGACAGGGTATATATACAAAAATCCCTACTTGTTATAATTTTTTTCGCGACACACAACATGTCTTACATAAGCCTGTCAATCGGACGGATACGAATCGGATATGCTCATATCCGTATCTGAACTGGATATCGGGAAAAAAATACGTATCTGATATCCGACAGATATTGAAAGTAGGTATCCGTATCCGATCTGAAAATCCGAATTCGGATACAGATAATTATCCAAAATATCCAAAAATTCAAAATGAATATGGAATGATTAAAATATCCAAAAATAAAAATTATATGTCTAATATTTGAAATATGTAAAAAAAACCAATAATTAGTATAAAACATTAAATTATAAGTATATGCATAAAATATTACATGCTTTAGAGTAAGAATAAAAATAAAAACTCATATTAATCCTAAAAAAATATATAATTAAATAAATAATAATATGATGATATTTTCGAATACAAATATTTTTCGGATCAGATACAGGCATATCCATACCCGATTCAAAAATTTTGGATATGGATAATTTTTTTAGATACAGATACGGATTTTTCAGATATCAAATATTTTTAAAAATTTTGATATGAATTCGGATTGGATACGAATAATTTTTTGAATAATTGACGTGATTAGCCTTACACGTGATTTATCTATATAAACTACAAGCATATAAAAATGGTACTTATATTTGATATATCTCGCATTCCCAGGATATGTATTAGTCAATATATTTCAAGTCAACCAATGGGCTGAATATGTGTGTAAATATTATTAATAGATTGAATAATTTGAACCAGGGATTTTTAGTTTTATGTCTATTTAGGGATCCATCACTTATTTCTTTATATTTCTTTTAAGTCCTCATATTTAATCGGCATTTAGTTTTTAGTCCCTCCGTCAAACATCCGTTTATAGACCATTAATTTGTGAAATGTTATTTTATTTTTAAGTTCTTATAAACTATGTTATTTAGTGATCAGTCTCTATAAAATATGTAGAAATGAGAGGCTGATCACTAAATAACATAGTTCACAGGGACTTAAAAATAAAATCACATTTCACAAATTAACGGGTATGGACGAACGTTTAATGGAGGGACTAAAAATTAAATAGGTTGTTGAATATGGGTACTTAAAAAGAAATATAAAGAAAAGAGGGATTGATTCCTAAATATACATTTTTACGTAGACTTAAAACTAAAAATCATTTTGAATTGATGTTTCACATAGTTGGTCAAACATTTGTTATTTTTAGACTCGGATTCTTTTTAAAAATTCAAACCGTTACCCTGTTGAATTCTAGGCCTATTTTTCAATTACTCTATGAAACCAACATTATTATTACAATATTACAATTAATTAGCATCGAAAACAGCTTTATATTCCAAGTAATATAGTTTATTATTTGGAATCTAATTAAAGACTTATGGTTGGTGATGATGTAGCCATTATCTACTGATTTTTTGACACTTGTGGACACTTTATTCCATTTGTTTGAAGTTTCCAAATCATTACCCTCATGTGTTATGATTAGTGAGATCTATGCAATCCCTATATTTATTTATGCTATCTCTTTTGCATGATGTGTAACATCATTATGCTACACATGCACCCATGCACCTCCCACTTATTATTCTAGTCATAAAAATGATACACACTGGTCCTCGAAGATATGACAAAACTTGGAATTATTCGGCCCCCGTAGTTATACCAACGTAAATAATAATGTAAGCAAATTATAGCTGTTTTTTTATGTTATTTCAATGAAAAATATATAAAATTATATATATGATAAATCCACATAAAAACAATTCATTCTCTCCCTAGAAATATTTTGCTTTTTCCTGTATATTTGTTAAATATAGTTTGAATAAATTGAAATACTAGTTTTCTCAAAGCCTCTCGTTCATCTCTCTCATCAAAAAGATATTCAATCCCTAGAGTTGGGGGGGGGGGGGGGTTTGAAAAAGCTAATATTGTCATGGACTATTAAATAAAACATAATTATCAGCTAAAATAATTTTGATATAAATGGAGCACAATAAGCATAGTAATCTCACTATCAAAACTGATTGAGCATTGATAAACAAAGCCATTGTTCCTCTAGTCAAATCGAGTATGAAAAAATTAGATATATTCTCAATTAGATAATTAATTATGCATTCAATTTATTGAGTATAGAATTCATGAGATAAGTAAATATAATTACAGGTACCAGTGTTCCTCATGTTTCCAAAATGAGGTCCACCAAGTTTGGCAAGCTAGGAATCCAAAGACCATGAAAACACCCTCATGACATCACTCATCATTGGATGCACAGATGGTCCCAAATCCATTTACAGTGGGGACAACAAAAAACCAACATGGATTGATTTCTGTTGACTCATGCATAACACCCATCATTCAAAACAATTACAATGCAGCAGTGATGATGAATTCAACCAACACTGTTTCTGGTGCTGCAGTCACTGTGACAATCACTCCGTCTCTCCCTCCCTCTCTTTGTTGATATTTCAAAATTTGAACAAAAAACACACCAAATATTTAAGTTACTTGGACAACCTGTACACACAAAAAAAAAAAGTAATAAAGAAAAGAACATAAAGTCCACTGTGTAAGAAGAATCTCTCATATTTGAATGTGTACAAGATAGAAAACAACAGCCACTAAGGGTGTGTTTGTGCACTGAGTCAAAGGGAAAATGGTGGAAAGTAAATTTTTTTCTCTTTGACCAACTTTCAAGGTGTTTGTGCATGTGATGGAAAAATTTTCCATCACTTTCTCTCATTTTCTCACCTATGGGGAAAGGAAAAGTTTTTCCCACTTTTTCTAATAAGACAAAATAGGAGAGGGAAAGTGATGGAAAATTTTTTCTTTTCCTTGTTTGGTACAAATGCTAGCTTTTTGAGTGGTCAAAGGAAAAATCTTTATTTTCCCTCACTTTCCTTCACTTTCCATCATACACAAACACACCCTAAAAAACATGGCCTTGGAATTTATACTATAATGTCACATTGGGAATGTGTGTCCTATGTATAAACATATTGACCCAACAAATGACCACTTTTTTTTAGCATTTCAATGCACTAATGCAGTTAGAGACGACCACAAACTTTTATTAAACAATGCTATGTATGCTGTGCTATGCGTTATTTAACATATTATATATAAAGCACATATATATTATATAAAGCATTAGCATTGATAATTGTATTGACTTTTGTAATCTTGAAGTTTGGGTTCATTTTAAATGCACAGCAAAACATGCCCGACCAAAACCGTCATTCACAGACCCCATCTGTGTTACACGAATGACGATGGTGATCTATTAATCTGAACCGTCCGTTTCAGTGAAATAAAAATTGTTGTGATGACAATTAATGCAGGTGTAATGAAGGAACATTTGGAGAATGTTTGATTTTCATTTGTTTTAATAATTGAATGTATGGTGAAAGTCTTCTAGTTTGGTTTTTGCTGTATTAATTGAGTTTTTTACCGTCTGATCAATGAATAGACGGTTGTGATGAAATGATAGTTATTTGGACTGTTTGGACTGTTCAAATTGGTGCATTGGAGGTGATTATAGCTTAATCGCACCTAATTTTTTTTAACGAAGTGATAGACATACGCTCTTTAATTGTAATTCAAATAAAGGAGTTGCTAAAAAACAATAGGGCATAGATAACAACAAAAAACATAAAGGAGATATAAATAAAGAGGTATCTCCTCTATCTCTTGATAAAATAGAAAAAAAAACAATACGACTCTACTACTAAATAGATAATCGCTCTCTAATAAAAGCCACCCTCTTTGCACCTGCACAAGAGATCCCCCACGATTTAATAAAGTTTCCAACAGACTCCCAAATGTTATTCTCATTTACCGGAGTGCCAAATCAAATTGTCCACAACACCGCAAAGATGAGAAGTTGCAAAACTTTTGCAGTGGCGCTCTTGTCCCGTCAAGAACAAAGTCTCTTACCCACCTGCCATAACTCATCCATGGATGAAAAATCAATCCTAGGATCAGAGGCCACCATCATCCAAAGCCAAATATATTTAGTTACCGGGCATTCAAGCATAAGGTGGCTTGTAGTTTCCCTCTCTTCCCTACCCATTGGACATAAAGCATCCTCTTGAGGAGCCCATTTCGCTTTGTATACCTTCGTGAGGAGTTTCTCTTGATACATCAACCACAAAAAGAATTTAACTTTCAGTGGAAGCTTACAAGGCCAGATTTTTCCAAACTTCCCTACAGTCGCCTCAAAAATCAATGCGTCTCCACCACCACTCATAGTAGCTTCGCATCGAGAATTCCGAAGACAATTGCAATCGCCAAAGAACACGATTCTCCTTATCTAATGACACCACCATCCTCTGCAGTTCACAAAGGAACACTAGGTGTATTTCCTCATTATCAAGAAGAGCACGCTTGAACCCAACACTCTAGCATCCACCATCAAAACCCACTAACCAAAATTGATTGACTAAGCCTTCCTTAAGTGAAGTTGTATCAAATATGATCAAGAACCTCTCCTCTAACGAGCATTCACCAATCCAAATGTCCTTCCAAAACCGCACCCGACATCCATTCCCCACAAACCTTCTCAAGGCATCACTAAATTTATGAGACACTGAGAATACCCACCCAAATATGAGACGGCCTAGGAGCACCACATGGAAAACGATCAATCTGGAGAACGGTGCAATGATACCTAGCCTCCACACCCCCACGCCAATGAGAGACGAATTCAACACCCATCTCCATTTTCATTTACTGAGCAACGCTTTATTCATGTCTTTAAGGTTTAGAATGTCAAGCTTTTGCTGCTATAGACCATATCTCACTTGACAATGAAAAGAAGAAGATCAAGAGGGTTGAAAAGATATTGTGGAGCCTGATGATGTGCGCAGAGGATTGTTGGCGCTACGCAGGGGCGGACGGGAGTCGAGCTGTCAGTATAAAAGGACATCTCATATTTTTCATTAGGTTCTAGGATTTTCATCTACGGTGTATTTGACTTCTCAGAAATAGTGGATTGATCTCTGGTATGCTCCGTAGACGTAGGCAAGCTTTGCCAAACCACGTAAATTTTGTGTCTTTGATTTCGATTTGTTTATTTTTCCTTTGATTGATTGCATTCCAAGATCCGAAAAACCCTAACAAAAAGGACCGCTTGAAGAAAATAAAATGATCATTGGTGCTCAACATATTGCTCTTTCACCCTTCCAACCGCTATTCGAACTTCTCAATCAGAGGAGACTATTCAGCTTATAGGAACTTCCCATGCTGAGATGTTAACCCCAAGGGTCAATAAGAAAATATGAAGTGGAACACTATAAAATGTGAGCCAATATTTCCACCTCTACTCTATCCACATTGATGCCAAGCATGGTGCTTTTATGAGTTAACCATATGAGCAATCACCGGTTTCAAATGATTTGCCCACACTTTCTCAATTAGTTTGTAACTCCCAGTGACAAGACTGATAGAGCGAAAACCTCTACTTCAATAGCACCTTCTTTCTCAGGGATCAAAGCAAGAAAGATTGTATTCAAACAACCAAAACCTTTAGCACTGAAGAAAAAGGCATCAAATATATCCATAACATCCTGTTTGACAAGACCCCAAAATGCCTAATAGAAGCGCGCCCCGTTCGATCCAGGGGTTTTGTGTGCTTCAATGCCAAACAAAGCTCGCTTAACTTCCTCTTCAATATACGGAGCATCAACTTCATTCCAGGCAACATCGAGTACTCTGCCAAGATCTTCATCGAACCAATCCAGGACCCACTGTTTCTTCTTCTTGAATGTCGTAGAGAAATGATGGATAAGAGCCACTCTATGTCTTCTCCACCACTAAGTCAGGCAATTGTAACCAACAAATTCTGTTGGCACAACCCTTCTGACTAGCCACCAGAATCTTGTTGCGAATCACCTGTTCGAGTCTCATAGTCCCCATAAATCACAAATATCATCATCATCATTATTATAAATTCAGTCCATTTTATATTCATTTTTGTAGTAATGTCAATGACGTAGTATATCTAAATATTTAATATAACATACATTCTAATATATCAGCATTTTTTATTGTAAATAATGTGTTAATTTATTTTTTAATAAAAAAATATATTTCATTAATTAAGTACATACTTTAAAAAAATCAAAACATAGGTTACGAATGGAATGCAAAAAGAAATTGAGATAACAATTTTTTTCAATCTAACTGATTTAAATAGACAATGAGATGGATTATATTAAAAATCCGACAACCATGTTGACATGAAAATATATTCTCATTGTCCTATCACATTGTATAATTTTTTATAATAAGTGAAGCAGTTAGTATATCATAAAATAAAATAATATAACCTAGTGATTTTATAACTACTTAGCTTCTAAACATATATATATAAAATAAAATAAAAAAGTGACTAACAAGGTGCCCTGTTTGAAGTGAAAATGCGAGGGGGTCTTCAAAAAAATTAAAAGTTCGGGGGTCCATCAATCGGACCGTTGAGAGGCCATCAAAAGCAGCGTAGTGGGCCCCACCAAACGATTCTTGCATGTACTCCGTTAAATATAACTGACCCTCCGTTAGTCAGCGTGAACTCTCGATATAACAAACACCCCCGCCTCGTTCAACACGCACTGTCACTCTCTTTCGTTCCCTCGCTTTAGCCAAACGAGCCTCCAATGGCGGACTACTAGGGTTTCTGATCCGATCCGAAACAAAACCCTCCGTAAAACGATGGTGATCAAGAGAGAAGAGAGAGACAGAGAGCGAATCGACGCCGTCCTCCAGATCCTCCGGAAGCAAGCCCCCCTCACACTGAAACAGGTAGCGGTTCTCGATCAGATCCTTGGATCCTGAACCGATTTGATGTTATCGATTTTAATTTCGATCCGATTCGTTTCGAATCGTTCGCAGGAGAAGTTCTGCAACGACGCGTGCGTGGAGAGGTTCCTGAAATCCAAGGGAGACAACGTGAAGAGGGCTGCGAAGCAGCTTAGGGCGTGCCTTTCATGGAGGGACGCCATTGGAACCGGTAATCCCCCCCTCTCTCTCTCTTTCGTGAAGCCATTAATGAAGAGATCAGATTCAACAACACATGCTCATTCAATGGAGTCTGTTTTTTGTGCTTTTTAAAAAAAAAACAGAGCATTTAATGGCGGATGAGTTTTCAGCGGAGTTGTCTGAGGGTGTCGCTTATGTCGCCGGACACGACGACGAAGCCAGGCCTGTTTTGGTAAATACGTCCTCCGCTGATTTTTATTTTACAAATTAGTCCCTGAACAGGGGGCTTAAAATAAATTTTGATTTGTTTTTTTTTCAGGTGTTTCGAATAAAGCAAGACTACCAGAAATTCCATTCCCAGAAATTGTAGGTGAATCACAACTGTTTCAAAGCGAGAAATAAAAAAAAAATCAAAATTTTATATTAAAATTTTTCAAATTTTTTTGTTCTTTTTTAGGTACGTACGATTGCTGGTCTTCACATTGGAGGTGGCCATCGCGTCCATGCCGAGATTCGTCAACCAGTTCGTCCTGATCTTCGACGCAAGTGAGTTTGTTGTTTTTGCGTAATATTTTACATTAACCGGTCTGATCCGTACATAAACCGTGATTTCTCTCTCACGTGGCCTCGGAAACGCAAGAATTTTTAATTAAAGTATCAATTGAACGGAACCTGAAATTCTGTCCAAAACAAACTGTCCCTGATTCGTAGGGGTAAAATAGGTATCCATTCTCCCAGTCTTCGTCGTCAAGGAGAAGTACATCTGAGATTCCTTTCTTTGCTGTAGAGAGAAGGGGCACAGGAGTCAGGAGCGACTGATCGTGGTCTCTGATTTCACTGTTTGGCAGATTATTTTATTTTAAAATATTAAGTGGTTTCTTAGTTTTAAGACCCTTATTTCGTTTTTAATTTAGAAATAAATAAGTCCTTTGAATATTTATTGTTAGTTTTAGGTCCTTTAGGGCCAATGTTAATAATAAGCATTATTGTAATTTGTAATTGTGTGACATTAACTTTATAAAAATAAAAAGAGCGTTGTTTGGTACTTGTATATTTTGAAAACAAGTTTGTTAGTTTTTTTTTTCAAAAGCTGAATTTAAAATTAAATTTATAAGTCTATAGATTATGAAAAAAATTAGTTTTTTATTCTCTTTTTTTTTTCCAAAAATCCGTATACAGCTTTCAATTAAGTTGAAGGGTTTTTTTTTTTTTGGAAAACAAATTTAAAGAATTCAACTTCCTGTAACTTATTTTTTTCAAACGGGGCCTTATTAGTACATCTTTCATCGAGCAAAACATGTAATTTTTCTTTGTTTTTGTAAAATTCTTTCTTGGGTATTTTTTTTTGGGTTTTTTATTTTTAACTCTCCGCAAACCATCTTATTTAGCGATCGCTCCCTCACTTCTTCGTATTTGAGTTTTACTTTCCAGATTTAAATGATAATTCATTTTTACTCCTGTGAGGGACATATCTGTAAATTATTTAATTTTTTTAGTTCTTGATAGGGAGTAAAAATGAATTATCCTTTAAATCTGGGGATTAAAACCCAAATACAAAGAAGTGAGGGAGCGATTGCTAAATACAACGGTTTGCAGGAGTTAAAAATAAAAACCCTATTTTTTATAAAAGTACAAAGTTTGATGACATGAATACAACCTTCAAATAGTTAAATTAACTTGGAAATTTCGACTCTCCAGTAGAAATGATGTGGAAATTGATGGATTTTTTTTTATAGAAAAACTTGAAAGGATGGAAAAAAATTAGTCATAGTTAAATATCTCTCTGGTGCCCAGCTATAAAGAGTTCCACTAATAAAATAAGATCTTCAGCTTTTGTGAGCTGCCTCTAGATGTCCGGAGTTTTATAATCCCGCGGTTGAAGTTCTGCTTTCAAAAAGTGTTTAGTTTACGAATTTTAAAACATGGTTTATTTATATATGTTTGAAAAGTGAAACATCCAAATTATTTTGAGTCCGCTGATACATGGAATTCATTCAAATGCGGATTTTAAATGGTTTAAACCTCATTTAAATCCACAGTGAGCCGAATTTTATGGTGGGGAACTCCATGTAACACCATCACGGATCCAAGTGGAAAACTAGCTTTTGTGTTCCCGCCTCTAGTCCTTCCCTGATTTTATCTCACACCCAAACACACCTTTTAGTCTTAAATAAGGACAAGTACACTATTTAAATTTGATTTAAAAAAAAATTCACATATTAGACATGTAAAATGACGCTCCTCACTATGTCATATTTTATTTTGAAGATAAGCTGAACAAGAATTGATACTAAAAGTTGATCATCTGATCAAAACATTAATATGAATATTTATATTTTCCTTGATCCGTCATGGACTTGGTGTCTTATTTGCAGGCCAATTCAGGTCGGGCTCGGCATTCTTGAACCTACTGATGACCACTCTGAAGGTTCTGACGGACTTTTATCCATGTCGCCTTCACAAGGTCTTCGTCATTGATCCCCCCTCCCTCTTCTCCTATCTCTGGAAGGTACGTCCTATCCCATGCGAACTGTCCGTAATTCATTTAACTCTCCCTAAACTGTCGGAAATTAATATAATCCCCTGAATTTTTTTGAAGTTTATATAACCTCTTAAAAACACTTCTATAAATCTAAATAATCTTATAAGTTAAATTTTCGTTAATATATTAGAAATATTCTGTTTGGTTAACCTTTGTTAAAAACACAATATATCAAAAAACTCAATGATGTGATAAAAATGTGAAATTTTTTTTTATAAATAATGATTTTACTTCTTTTAATAAAGTAAATTTTTACATTTTTAACTTATTGTAGAGAGCTTTTGGTATACTATGTTTTCAATCAAGGTTAAATAAACAGAATATTTGTAAAATATTTTTCATTTGTCAATAAAAATTTAACTTAGAAAGCTATTTAGATTTACATATGTATTTTCAGTTGTTAGATAAACTTCTAAGAAAGCAAGTTAAGGGTTATTGCATGGATTTCAAACAGTTTCCACTTTACAGGGTTATTTGAATTTTTCCCAATTAAAAAAAAGCCACCATTTCATCATGATCTCACCGATCAGACGGTCCATATTGATCCTGATATTTTTATCCTTGAAGGGGGTTCGTCCATTCGTGGACCTCTCGCCGTCAACGGCGATGGTCTCCTCCTCCGATTACGCCGACGACGCGACCGACGGCGACGACTCCTTCGCCGCCTACCCCAGGGCGGCGTCCCTCCGTTTCGAACCACGTCAGCCGAGATCCGCCGCCGGAACCCCCGTCGGCTCCTCGACGAGGTTCGCCTTCACCGTCTCGCACCACTTCGACTCGCTGAAACCCTGGTACCTCTCCACCACCCCCTCAACCTCCTCCGCCTCCGCCGCTGCGGACTCCAGTCCGGCGCTTGTGTCGCCGGCGAACGCGAGGTCGATGTCCTTTGCGTCGCCGGGGGCGAGATCGTCGTCGGCGATCAGGAGCCTCCCCCCGACGCCCTGTCGGAGGACGCCGAGGCCGTCGTTCTTACAGTCACCGGCGGCGTATTTTAGGAGGGAGAGGAAGGGGGACGAAGAGGGGGACGCGTTCAGGGGGTACGTGAGGGTGTACAGGAGACCGTACGATGAGGTGGGGTATCGGTCCAGGATGAGGCCCCCGCTCGGTGGACTCGTCTCTATTGTTTCTCCTCCAACCAGGAGACGCCACGTCATCTTCCCCCAGAGGTTCTAGAAGCTGAGATTTTGAGGTCCCTTCTTCCTCACTCAGGTTCTTTTTCTTTTTCTTTTTTTTTTTCTTTTTTTTTTGTTAATCTAAAGAGTTATATTTGATTTACCTTTTTTTTCAGTTCAAATGTTTTTATAACGTTTTTTGTATGAGAATGTCGGCTTTAATTTGTCGTTCAATGGGGGTAAAGGAAGTCTTAACATAAAAAATAAAAAAACTAAAGGAAGGGGCTTTTGTTGGGTGTGAAGGAATTTGAATGAGCTAACGAGGTTTGATAGAACATGTAATATTATATTTTTTAAATGTGAATGAGTCCTATAATTTATTGGTGTGTATATGTTGCTTTCTTTTGATGAAATGGTATGTAAATGCTTAAAATTTTATTGGGAAAATTAAGCGAATGCTTAAATCATATAAAATGAAGTAGTACAAAATTAAAAAACCGCTGAGGAAGCGGGGACTGGTGAAAGAGAAGTCTATCGAGTACACTAGGGCCTTATGCTCACAAAAGATCTATTCCACATTGAGGAGCTGTCCCCTCGACAAAAATCACACCTTAGGCCCCTCACAGAAAATCTTCAATGATTAATGAATCGCACAACCATGTCCCACACATTTTTAAAATACATTTTCGTACCCTAAAAAATAAGAGTTTAACCTGAGTGATATGATTGTAGTGATAGGAGACGGTAACACTTTAACTTTAGCACTGTGGTCCCTGTGTCAAACCAACTTCTGCCCTATATCCCATGAATCGCCCATGGACAATCATAGCATGTACATGTACATGTACATATTTGTATAATCATAGCAAGTACATATTAGACGTGGTGTTACATGCAAGATTTTCTCTAACATTATCATTGATGGAAAAAAATGGCTCGTGATTTAAAGTAGAGATGAAAACAAACGCACAATCATCAAATAAAATATTTGCCAAATATATATAGCTCAATCACAATGTCATACTGCCCCCAATATATAATATAAAAATACAGAACTATCATTGTACGTGAAAAATATGTATATGTGCACAAAAATTGAATATTGTCCTTTATTAACTTTATTAGGTCGGTTTTGTACATGTATTATACACAATTTCATCAATCTAAAAAGTGTATGCACTGTCAAAATTTTGCACATACATTGTTTTACATAATAAACATGCATTATGCAAATTACGGTGCATATGTTTGGTTATAAATAATTATGATGTAATGAAGTATGTGTGTGTATATATATATATGTGTGCAATTGTACAAAAAAATTATTCGTAATCCTAAATCATAGCACACGTTTTGATTTCGTGAATAAGGGAATAATAAACTCACATTTCAAAAAAAGAAAAAAAGACTACCAACTATAATAATTATATCTTGATGGGGAGAGAAATATAATTTTATTTTTATTTATTCAAAAAACTATGACTATATTTGGTGTGGAGACTGCAGGCAAATCCGTGAACCGGGCTGAAATCGTGTAAAGCAATCAATCCATCAAGGCATTGGGCCGGGTGAGTGGTAATAGAGCCCATTTAGGTTTTGAAAAGGGCCCCCTCAAATATTTAAATATGCCCCTCTTAAATAGTTTATAGCATAGAAGATCCATTTAAATTTGTTTTATTTGTACACCTCCCAAGATATAACATCTTCTTCACCGGTTAAAAAAAAAGTTAGGTTAGGATAAAAATATGAGTGCACCTTAAGAAGCGTCAGGATTGTCGTATCTTTAAAGTGGACTGTTAGTAAACCATTGCACCAGAGTCAGACGGAATCTACTTTTCAAAAAGCACTTTTGCGTGCTTCGATCTACATCAATCAGATATTCTTAACTTTCATCCTAATTTTTATTTTGTTGTGGTTTTCTAAAATTAGAAAACTTAGTGTATTTTCCAATAATACTAACAGAATGTTAGGTGGTTTCATATAATGTATTGACGACGTGACTTCTATACATGTGTCTAAATTTAACAAACCCTTATATTCCATCATATTTCAATTCAATGATAGTTATGACATATATAGGAGCAAGATGCTCGCCTAGGGCTTCAGCCCTAGGAAAGACCTTGATTCTAAAAAATAAATACTGAACAAAATATCTACATTGATCCAGAATTTGAAAAGATCCAAATTCAAATATTAATATCCTACCTAAATGACTTAGATATAAAACAAATATTATGGTATCAAATCTGCATCTGATCCATTGACAAGCTTATTTGTTTAGTGCTGATACATTCAATCATTCTTGCAATCATTCTCACAATTATAACTCAGCATATAATCTCTAGTAGAGTGTAAACTCTATTGTGAGTACATACTCTATTAGAAAAAAAATTAAAAAATTGTACACATTCAATTCATTTGAGTATGTAATTCATTATTATGAAAGTATGTATTTTATCAGACAAATCTTTACTTTAAAAAAATCAAAACACGCTGGACTACAAAACTGACCACATGAATGATGGTTTTTCTTTTATGCTGCATCTTCTTTCGCTAAAGTGGGCAACTTCAAAGGAAAACTTTGAATAATGTTTTCAAGGAAAATGTTAAATTCGGCTTTATTTCAATACTAAATGTAGTTAACACCCTTTTTATATTTTCTAAAACAGTACACATCATCTAATGAGGAATATAATTTTTTTATAAAAAAAATAAAATATAAATTCTAATTAATTGTATGGATTCTTTATAAAATATGTCAAAAAATTCTAATAAGGCATTTTATCAGTATAACTTTATTAGTACATCCGTGAGTGCATGTAACTAGCTATGTATATGAGGTTGTAAACTGGGGTAAATTTAGCTATACTTAGTTTGAATGATGGAAAAGGTCATGGGGAGTTGAAATATTGTTGAGCACGTCTATCCCTATCAAATCTTTCACATAACCCACCGTAAAAATAAAAATAAAGGATGGACAATATTGTTACCCAATGCAAATGGAAGCTGGACAGTACTGTCTTTGGGAGCTCCATTCTATCTACCTGCTGGTACTTGATACGAATTGACAGTGTCATGTCTCAATCTCTCTTTTCATCTTATCTTAGGTGAGATTAAAGGGAATGACATTTGGTAACATATTTTTAATGTGTTTTTTTTATATATATATAGTAAGGCTCACAAGGGACAATACAATACAACATAATTGGGTGCAGACCCATAGTCAACAAGAAATACTCCATGAGGGGGTTTGACCCGGGATTGAACCCGGCCGTCTTACTCGGATAGGTGCAACTAATCCACCTTCCTAGCGAGGGGATGTGCGACGACATATGGTAGCTTTGTTGTGAAAAAAAAAAAAGAATTTTTTTTTATCCAGACATTTAGTTTGAATAGATTAATTCTTGAAAAAGAGCCGGGGATATCTAAGAATGATCATAAGAATAGGACAGATATTTCAAAAGTCATATACCTGAGTATTCCAATAAAAGGATAATGAGAATGAATGTTAAACTCCATGAGGGGGTTTGACCCGGGATTGAACCCGGTCATCTTACTCGGATAGGTGCAACTAATCCACCTTCCTAGTGAGGGGATGTGCAAAGACATATGATAGCTTTGTTGTGAAAAAAAAAAGAATTTCTTTTGATCCAGACATTTAGTTTGGATAGATTATTCCTTGAAAAAGAGCCGGGGATATCTAAGAATGATCATAAGAATATGACAGATATTACAAATGTCATATACCTGAGTATTCCAACAAAAGGATAATGAGAATGAATGTTAAACTGACCAATAGTATTATCAGGAGAGCAAGCAAATTAAGTATATGTTATATTCAGTTTAGTTTATAGCCTCATTTACAACCTGCACAAATTTAATTTTTTTTAAGTGCATGTTTGTCTGCAAAAGCTAAAATCAGCTTTTAGCTTTTGCAGTCACATCAAGTCAAATACATCATTATTTAAAAGTTAAAAGCTGTTACCAAACAGGTCAACTTAAATATATCATCATTACTAGATTTTATCTGTAAAATTGCACCTCGAAATCTGTGTTTTATAAAGAAATCATCATTATTACACCATCAAATCGTCATCATTACACCCTCAAAACATCATATTCACCCTTAAAAGGTGTGCATAAAGCTGCAAAAGCTAAAAGCTGATTTTCAAACCGTGTTTCCAAACGTAAATACATATTTAAGAGATGAAATACATTCTTTTATAAAAATAAAATAAAATATGCTCATATGAATTAGAATGCATATATTTTTACATTTTTAGTAACAGAATATATAGTGAGATGATGAATATGTATTGTGTTAGTGATGTAGTGACTGCACCATTATAGATAAAGTTAAGATTGAACGTAATATAAAATCATCATTCGAAGGTTATATTATAATTTTGTATTTTTATAGGAGAAAGAATTTCAGGTTATTAATTATAATAATGATGACCATCAATAGACAGAATATTTTATGGATAACTATTTTTAAATAAATGACAAACAATGTAAAGGAGGCTCACAAATTTAACTAGTCAACTTTATGCAAAATTACTTCAATCTCATAAGTAGACATGGGAATATTGTAACCCATGTGTTTGTAGGGAATTATTATTTAGTGTACTCTTTTAAGTTAGTCAATCACATTTCTTAACTAACAATTCAAACTATCTCTATTGATGAATGGTTCTAGAAACCACACGTGCAAAATATCAACAACCTTTTTATTTGGTTTCAACTTGCAAGAAACAATGAAGAAATTAATATATCACACACACACACAAATAATAATAATAATAAATAAATAATTTTAAAAAAAAACTAAAAAAAACGACATTGCACCTACTGATTATTTTTATTGATTTTTCTAAAAGTGTGCTTCATTTAGGGGGCACCACGTGCATTTGATGATACATAGAAGCTTTTTTCATGTCATATCCCCATTGGTCCAAAAATAATAAGAATGAAATAAAAACGACTTTTAAAATTTATTATAATTAAAAAAATCGACTACTGCAACAAATAGACTTTATATTAGAAAACATTAGTTTTCTGTTTTTTAATATGTATATACATGGTAACATAATGCTACTATATACTTTGTTGAAGTTGATGTATAAATAAAAATATTATATAATTATAAGAGAATTTAATGCACATAAACATATATATTTGCATAAGTGGGATATTTTATTTACAGTTATAAGCATCCAATTTGGATCTCTATTTTAGACCTCAGATACAATAAAAAAAAATTAAAAAACACTTTTGAAGCATAATGTGATATACTATGTCAATGGAACATCTCTATTTTCATATCTATTTTATTTTGAAAAAATAATATTCTTCCAAAAACTTGATTTATAATCTCTCTCTTATTTTTTAATTACATAAGAAATTTTAGTAAATAAATGTAAGTAAATATTAATTGAATACATCAAGATTAATGGATTATAAATGTTAATTAATAAATAATATCTTAAAATTATCATTTTTTAATATATGTTAAATGTATTAAATATTGATCAGTTTAAATGCCTCAAGGATATGTTTACAATGGTACTGATTTATATCAATATTTTGTTCTATAGTCTGTTAAGTCCATGGTGACCCACACTTTTCTGGTACTAAAAATGGAGTCTAATATATTGTATGTGAGTGTGTTTGTATATAATGAAAAATGAAAGAAAGTTAAAATTTTATTTGACCGCTCAAAAAATTAGTATTTAAGCCAAATATAGGGAAAAAAAATGTTTTTCTTACTTTTCTCTATATATTTTCTCCTATTAGAAAAGATAAAAAAAATGTTTTTCTTTACTTTCCTCTATATGAAAGTGAAGGAAAATGATTATGACCATTTCCATCACATGCACAAAAGACATAAAAATTGATACAATAGAAAAATGATTTACTATATATTTACCATTTCCTTCTTTACTTTCTTTCACGTTTCATTTAAATTTTGCACAAATACACCCTTCCGAACTTTGTAACTCATTATATTTCTGGCATAGGAAAAAATTTAATACAATAAAAAGTTAGACTTCACATATGATATAAGAAATGTTTAGAGAAGAAAAGATAACAAGAATCTTATGTGGGAACCACAAAGTTTGCTTGATCCACTAAGAATACATACATCAGGTACCTCACAAAAATCCACTTAAAAAATATTATTGAAATAATTTACTAAAAAAACTACTGCAAAAACACTTTAAAATTCACTGTACCATCTACGTGGCAGTCATTCATTGGACCAAGCAGAGTTTCTCTGTCTCAACAACATCCCCCATTTCCAGAGGAGGGGTTGGTGATTCAACCATTCTACTTAGATTTCAAGGGTGATATATAGATAGAGACATTGACATGGTACCCACAATTTGATAATTGTTTTTACATGAGCCTGCAAAGGCAACCCAAACATAAAGAACACAAACATGTGACAGTTAGAATAATGAGAGTACAATGAACTCCACCCTTCACAAAGCAAAATAATTTAAAAAAAGGAAAAAAAAGAAAAAGAAAACTACTGATGGTTACACTTCCCCTCTGTTTTTTTCCACCTCTACTTATAATGAAGAAACAAAGCCATTCCTCCCAATGGGGTGGTTTCACAACCTCCTCTCCCCATTCAAGAAGCTATGGTTGAAATCCAACTCCACCCATCACAAGAAGAGTATGTGCTCCATAACTTTCTATTTATTCTTTCACTCAATTCTTTCATTGGATCACACCATTCATATTATGTTTCATTCTTTAAGAACTCCACCCAATCATATTATATTTTACCTTTCCATATTTGTATTGCAAAAGTGACTGCAAGAATGAATGTATGACATTTTTCAAATTTTTTTCATTTATAGGGAGAGGGATTTACATCTTATATGAAGATGTGAAGTCATGCCAATACGACGACGTGCACGTGCTCTGGTCGATCCTCGTCGAGTCTCGGCCACCACCGCCGGCGTTGCCAATGAAAAGCTGAGGCCTTAAAAGGGAATTTAGGGTTGTTTTAAGGTTGTGGTGTATAGAGAGAGAGCTCCATATTGGCTAGTGATGAGCTCCCCTTATACATGATTTTACATGCAGATGTGTGAAGAAACCATAGAAAGAACATTGTAGAGAGAGAGAGAAAAATCACAGGTTTAATAGTTTTAATTATTATCAAATTAAAGTTTCAGTTTCAAATGATTGTTCTCATGATTTTTTGGGGAGGTTGAGGTGGTTTGTCCGGACTTCTTTTTCATGTCATTTTGGTTGATTGTTTTGATGTGAACAGGTTGGTGTGGACTTAATTTGGATTTATATATATATATATATAAAGTTAGACCTATTATAAATTCAGCCAAAGCCATCTCAATAATAAGGACTTTGGAATTAAATAATAGCTTGCTAATGTGAATTATAATATGTATCAAATTGTTTGGAGTGAATTTTTTTTGTCATGAATTGTAGGAGTGTATTGTTATTGTTTATGGTCTTCCAAAGTCATTTTCGTATTTATGACTTTGGATGTTAGCAATAATACATTATCAATTGGATTGTTTGGAGTGTTACTATATATTATTATATTATGGAAAATGTCACTCAGCTCCGTGTTTCCAGCATCAAATGCATTCTACACCCTTTTTTATTTTTTAAAAATTAATATGCCTCATCTAGTAAGTTATGTACTTTGTATTGAATTGTAATCATTTATCAAATGCTAAAAAACTTCTAATAAGGTTAACGAGATATAGAGCTGTAAAATGGATTGTGACAACTATTGTACTTTGAATAACTTTTTTTTTTTTTGGTAAACCATTATTGAAAATCTTACAAAAAAAAATCAGATTTTAAATGGGCATGTGATAGCATAACACTCAATCAAGGGGGTGTCTTACCGAAAGAAAGAAAAAATTAAATCAAGGGGGATTGGAGCATATATCATCACAACATTCAATTTGAACTTGATGTAGAGAAGGATTCATAAATTAAATGCTTGCAACATGAAATAAATTTATTATCATGCAACATGTAGTCTTACATGCAATTCCCACGCTTTACAGAAAAAATGAAGTATATATGAAGCCCTTATTTAGGTAGAAGAATGGATGTGGAACATGATGAAATGAAATTGAACAAGGCCAAAAAACCTATTTACTTACAAGGAATATTTGAGTACAACTATACAAGAAAAGTATAAATAAATTGGTATTAGTATTCTAGATCCCCGTAAAATTGTGCTATTTCACACAATTTATTACATTGATGTAAGGAACCAACATGTCAAATTATCTATTATCATCTCTTACATGTCACGACACACATAAAATTATTTTTTTACTTTTTTATAAATCTTTATCTATAATATATTCAACTTTTATTTACAATTTATTCATAGTCAATCAAACAATAAATTTTTTTTAACAAGAATAATTAAAAATACAATCAAATAAAAAAAGGGATATATTTCACTTATATATTAACTAATATTTGAACCGGAATAGCTTATCCAGCTACCCAAATTTGGGTGGTAGGCTAGGTTTCCATTGCACAGTAGCAAGGAGAGTGTGATGGACTGCATGTCTGCATTCTCAGTTATGGGTGGGATATGGGGTACAAGAATGATATGACCTATTGATGTAGCATCTCAACAAGACATGTTTGACCTATTGATGTAGGCATGTAGCATCTCAAAAATATGAAACACAGTGTGGTCTCCCATTTTAAAGTCCTACAGATTTTTTTTTAATTATGGACTTCATAGCCCAAACTTGAGGTCGGAAGGCACTGGAATAATGAACATTCATTATTGGGTCAATTCCCCTGCAGGTCGGCCTCAATTTTTCTGTGCCCTACCTTTAAAAAAAAAAAAAAATTTATTCCTTATTGTACACACCTACATCACTTATATGTTCCACTAATACTCTCTGACCTGTTATCCAAGTTACAGAAAATATGTTAGCACTTACAAAAAATATTTATATGTTACTTTTGTGAAAGTTGCAGAAAATAAAATATTGTTTTATGTATTTATTTATGTAAATTACGATATCGTACATAACCACATGGACACTTACAATAAAGAAGTCATTTTTATGAATTTAGAAAAAAAAACATATTCTGGTTATAGGATATTCTGATGAACTTACAAAAAAAATATGCTGGTTACAAGATATTTAAATGAACTTACAAAAAATTATATGTTATTTACAGGATATACTGATGAACTTGCAAAAACCAATTACCTAACAGACATAATTCAAAATAATATCCTGCAAACAACAAGAAGTACTGGATTGCACCTTAAATGCTCATGCTACACGTGAGAGTAAAATGATATCTGACTAGGCATTGGATTCTCGCACGTTTATCGATTGTGATCAAGTTGTCGGCAGTAAGAGCACCTATAAGGCAAGATGTCAATCTTACCTCGGGATAGAATTCTTCTCTTCTTCTTTCTTCCTGCTCGCTTCCTCATTATGGGATGCTTAATCAGAATATCATTCAAATCTAGTCATGGCATTCCAAGATTTGGAATCGGAAAAATATTGATTGCATGGGTTTTTCTATACATTTTAGTGGTGTAGAACGGGTCACACTATGTGTGCAGTGATTCATTGATTCTAACAAGTACCGCACAAGCATGCATGCACGGAATTCTCATTACTTGCCATTTCCCACATAGACAGGTCCAATCTGTTAAATTTACCGAGTATGAGTAATCAGTACCCATAATCTCAAACTTAAAACCATTGGATGCTCTGACAGTCATCCCCATTCGTTCTTCATTGATCGCTTCAAGTCTTTTATGTACTCTAAGACACAAAAAAGTCTACCACGTTGCACATTTAATCCTCTTCTTTGCTGTTATATCAATCATTTGTAAAACGGTCAACTGACAAGCTTGTATGATTCAATTGTTGAAATATTCGGCCAGGTTGGAATACATAATCTGAATCAATGTACAAAAAAAGTTATACAAGTTACAGATTTTGTAAACATACTTACATAAACTATTACGTTAGTTGTGAAAATAGTTAAGCTACTGGATATCTTACCCCGTATCGGTCGCCCTGAAATAGTGCATCCCCCCACATGCTAATCATTAGGCTATGAGCTTCATTAGCCTCTGTATTTTGAATGTTCATCAATGACATATCATGAATTTATTTGACAACGTTTTCATTAACATCGCGATTTGACCCATTCCATTGAAAGGGGTGAACTTTAGGTCTGAGAGTATTTACATAATATATATCATGAGTTACAGAATCAATGTTTTCATTTACAGAATTATTAAAGTCCATTACAGAATCAAATGCACAATATCAATGTCCATTACAGAATCAATGTTTACAACTATGTTACAAATGTATTCTTCTGATACTTACATAATAAATAGACATGCATGCATCACATGCTCATTTTCAATTACAGTTTTTATGCACTAACTAACAGGTCTCATCATGCAAAGTTCACATAAATCAATAATCCTGAAGATGATTATGCATACCCATTGGAATTTTGAACAAAGAGGTGTATTAGTCGGGCATCAAAGTGGATATGTAGCTAAATCATTTTCTTCATATCACGATCATCTATCAATGTCACAAATTCTTTATCGCAGCTTGGAATGGAGTACTTCATCGTTATTTTAGATGCATCCAAGTTCCATCTTGAACACAACTCCCTAACAAAACTTTAAAACCCAGTATCTTCTTCAACATCTGCAATGTATGAATTATCTCTATATTTATAGTGAGTAGGTAATGAAGACATCAGGGGGGTTTCGGCGAGGGTTTCGGCAATGGGTTTCAAGTTTCGACGAGGATAACAGTGGCTGGGCCGGGTGGAGGAGAAGTCGGTGGAGGAAGAGAGAAGGGTTGATGCGGTCGTGGTCGGGTTGATGAGATCAGCGAGGGTTCAAAAAAAGGGGGACAAAATGGATTTTGTGGGGCTGGTAGGGATTGTGGAAGAGAAGGGTATTAGTAGAACATATAAGTGATGTGGCATGTCTAAGAGTAAAAAAAAAAATAAGTGTGTACAGTCAAGGGTAAAAAAAAATTTTCAAAAAGGTGAAGGCATAAAAAAAAATTGAGACCGGCCAGCAAGGGTACTTGGGCGATTGACCCTTCATTATTTGGTGGGGTTGAAATCCTGTCACACATCAGGCATTAAGACACCACTGTGTTACCAGTACAAGACACATTCCATACACTTAATACAAAACCAATTTTGGTCACATTTATTAGATCGACAGTAATGTGAATTCTACGGTGGGAAACTCCATCTCACATTACCACAGATCCAAACAAAATCCCACGTCGTCTACATTTGAAATTAAAAACATACATTCACATACAAAAATGGCTCGCGTTCGAGACACGCTGAAAACAATGATTTTGTACCACCCATGCAATATACCCAACACCGAGATTGACACCAGCACACCGCGGTCCCAAACCAGCCCTTAGATTTAAAGCTCTTCAAAACTACTTCTATCCTTAAAAAAAAAATTTTTTTTTTTTTTGTGGGGGGGGGGGGGGGTGTTTCAAAAACTGTTTTGTTGACTTCTAACACATAAAAACCAAAATCTAAAATCACAAAATTTCAAAAAAAACAATATGAAAGATTGTCAAAAAATTAGTTTACAGAAGCAAAAGTAGTTTGATAATTGGTTCAAACAGGACCAGCATGGATGGGATACGAGAGAGGTCATTGCATATGGAGCTTTTAAGGTGCATATTCAGCATAAAACAAGTGATCTGATAATAGAACCCCTTACCTTTGGCTAATTTAAATTGCACCATTATCTAATGAATTGATTGATCAATCAGTTGATATTATAACAATATATAATAATAAACTATGCAATGCGGTTTGAGACCAGTACATATAAGCGCAAGCAACCAATAATGTAGATAAAATACACCATGAAACTGCTAAAAAATGATGGATGACGAATGGAGAGATATCGATAATAATGTACTATAAAGAATCATCCAGCTTTTTTCACCAAGATTTATTGAGTTGTATCAACCTGCAGAAGAAAGATATTCAAGGTCAGGAAATCTCACAATCAGACGATTATTCCCAAACAGTGAATTATGGATGACTGGTTGCCAAACTCAAGAGAAGAGAGGAGGATCTTTGCTCATAGGACTAGTTGGGGATTCATGGGCACATGATGGGTCATATTTGAGTTCCCTTTTAAGATCTACAACAGAATTGCATATAATCTAGATATTAACCAAGCATAAATTTAACCAATCTGACTCTTCTAGCTTTTCAGTGATGCTATCCATTCTTTAATAGATGAATATATATAGAGAGAGTCTAAGGGATGAGAGATAATGATAAGAATTCCAACATTTATTAATATGCAAGAGGCTATATATGACTATCATCTTTTAGATGTGCTATCAAATGGCGCTTGGAATGCGGTTGTGATTTACCATATCTTGCCATCTTATTGGGTGAATCAGGTGCTACAGTCCTTTCCCCTGTCTGCAATACAGTTGATGCTCGTGGGTCTGGGAAGGATCTACTTGTATTTTTTCTCATACTGTGGATTTCTCTCTCTCTTACCATGTAGGGATTTGGTTCCTAATAAACAACGGAACAGACTAGCTACTACTGTGATTGAAGCGGGAGAGTGGGTCTGTGAAAAGAAAAATCAAAGGAGAAAGATGTGGGAAAACCAGATACTGGAAGTTTACTCTTTCTATCCACCACGAAATGATGGACCCAGGAGGATCATCCAACATATTGTAATGGCATAAGAAAAAATTCATTTGCATTCAATTCTAGTTTAAATTAACCATCTTGATGAAGCAATATTATGATATTGTCAAAGCTAGGTGCATACAAGTCTGTTCTCTTTTTACAATCACCATGATCTGGTAGATCCAAGCTCCTTTGATAACCGTATACAATATCATGATGTTTTTAAGTATCACAGAAAATGCAAAGACAAGCCAAAACATCGTGAGACTAGCCAAATGGCATCAACATACCATTAGTCAGAAGGAAAATAGCAATCTGATGTTGGAAAAAACAGAAACAAATGCAACAGCAAAACATGTACAGTGCAAAAGTCTTGGATGACAATTATATAAATCAATTAATATACACATAGGCGATAGATCTTTTCATAACCTAAGAAAAAAGAAAACTAACCGTTTATAAGGCAGATGATGATTTGTCATCCACGAGCAGCAGCCAATTTTTAAAGTAGGGCTCAGCATCCACTTCCCCCTTAGAAAGTGCACCAATTGGGGTAATTGTTACCTGAATTTCAAAAATGCCAACCATGTCAAGAAGCTAGTCAGGCCACCATATATTGGTAACAGTATTCATGTTTACATAAAATTTTACTGACATATCCTTCATGAAGAGCTTTGGTGTCCGTATCCTCTGTTTCGTCGAATTCATATTGTAGCTCAGCTACCTGTACATAATATAGAAGAGTCATGGTTGCAATAACTCAAATGTTTGACCAGTTGCAGTAATGTGCTAAATGCAGTATCTGAGCCTCAGATTCTGAGGTCAGTTATTCATCAACATTCTGAAAGAAAAAAAGTATAGACATATGAGTTCATAGTTTATGCCAATGCAGGGAGAGCAAAGTAATTGTGGTCCCATAAACCATTTAAACAACTGGGAACTTTTCGAGTTGTATCAATTTGCCAAATATTTCTATGATCCAGAAAGACTAATTCTCTATTTTATGTAGATTTGCCAATAGTTCAAAATCTTTAAAATGAGGCAACTCTAAATTGATACAAGATGAATAATATTGAAGTGAACATGAGGTATTCTAAACAAGGTTCAAATTAAATAAGTTTTCTTGTGCCATGCTATGACATCAATTGATGCCAAATTCAAAATTATATAATAATAAAAAAGGACTTATGGTACACCAAAAGAATTCTTCACTTGTGATTGCAGTGATATTTTTCGGATCAAGAAAAAATTATTGCTTGCCCATCCAGCTCAGGACAGCCAATTAGTGACATTTATGTAAAATTTAAACCATTTAACATATCAGATTCCACTAAAAAATCAAGTAACAGGATGTGCTTTGGATATCTATTGGTCAAAAGGTTAATGATTTGTAAAATGTTTCATTTTGTAACAATTTTGTGAGTTTATTAATATTTCTGAAACATAAGAAGAAAGGTATTATCTTATCTACATATAATCAAATTTTAACAACACTGCCAATTATCTCATATAGGATTTCTTTTACTTTAAAAGGTTAAGAGCCCAAGTAATCCTTTTGAAAGAAGATGCTGGCCACAGATCTGTCTTTGATACTTCGATAGTTCAGTGGAACTTCATTAGATTTAATAGTGAATGGGTTTCATTAAAAAGGATTGAAGGTTGAGATGCATATAGAACAGTCTGATAAAGTCCTGTTTGAATCGGGGGGTTAAAAGGGTTACTAAAGTAGCGTTAGACACACACTATCTCTTATTTCTGAATTAAATCTTATTTCTAGTTTGTTCATTTTATTGAGTTGGCCTGAAACAAATGCATTGGTGTTTGGTGAGATAAAGTGGGTCCAACAAAAATTAGGAGTGATGAAAGGATTAAAAAACAGTGATGACTCCTGACCACCTTCCCGCTGGTTTAGG